>PNEQ01116586.1:63986-124112 GCA_003012365.1 Medauroidea extradentata | reverse complement strand
AAAAAAAAAAAAAAAAAAAAAAAAAAAAAAAAAAAAAAAAAAAAAAAAAAAAAAAAAAAAAAAAAAAAAAAAAAAAAAAAAAAAAAAAAAAAAAAAAAAAAAAAAAAAAAAAAAAAAAAAAAAAAAAAAAAAAAAAAAAAAAAAAAAAAAAAAAAAAAAAAAAAAAAAAAAAAAAAAAAAAAAAAAAAAAAAAACCCTTTCTGAGCTCTAATGGAATTTTTTGATCTATGCACAATATGGGACTGTTACCATATGCTAGCTTTTAAATATATTAATTATTCACTAAAATTGTTACTGTGTAAGTCTAGTAACACCAACATACTTTCCAAAGAACAACGGTGTCAAAGTAAGTAAGGCAAGCCGGGTTTGCACAGACATTTGTTTGTGCTATTACGTGAAATTGTTTACACATTTCACTCAGAAGCATATTATGTACTTTATAAGAATGTATAGTTTACGAGCAAGCCAAGTTGTTTAGGAGGCTGTCATAGTAGGTTTGCGGGCAGTTTGAGTTTAAGCAGGGTGCAGATATTGCGAGGAGAGGACTGGTTGTATCGAGTCTGTGTTGGAAGCTACGATGTGAGCTGTTATTTGCTGAACTGAAGAGGTAGGCCTAGGGAGCTCTGTTATTTGTGAAAAGATTTGTGCATCGGTATGCTTCAGTGTCTCGTGTGCGCATCTGCGACTCTTCTTCATGGCCAGTGATTGGTTGAATTTAACTATCACGTGTGTAACGTTGTACTGCAAATCACGGACGTGTGTTATTCGCAGTAACCTGATTGACGGGGCCAAATGAGATACGTCTTTACTTCGGCCACGATTTTGTCGCGAAAAGATTTTTGCATAATTTTGTTTCAATGCCTTATGTGTACGTCTGCATCTCAGCTTTAATGTTATTGGCAGCATGACTATGTTCAGACATGTCTCTCATTTGACTGAATTAATCAGAGAAAGACAATTGCGGCACCATTAGTCTGTGGTTTGCCAGAAGAAACCCAAGACAAGTGAGAGTAAAATTCCAATCGCTGACTATGAAGCAGATACGCAGATGTGCACGTACGACATTGGAACCAACTGATGCAAAAACATTTTCGCCATAAAATCGTGGTTGTAGTCTTTACAGAAACACACTCTGCCAATAACAAAGAAGTAGAACTGCAGAGGTGGACCTAAAGCGTTGAAACAAGTTTGTGCAGATATTTTCACACGCAAATCAAGGCTCCCTAGAGATAGCTGAAGCTGGCATAGTCGTAAGCAGCTGTCGTTGAGGATATTTTCCTGTGACAATGTCTACAGCATGTACCAGTAGTTTTATTCACCAGATAGAGTAATCTTCCAGATAGTGCTGTAGTCAGGATTTTTGTTCTGGGGAGTGGATACCAACTTGAGAATTTTCACACCATAAGGCCTCGCTTACTAGTTTAGCAGTGGTTTCGAAATTTTTTTTAACGCAAATTAACACATATATCAAAAATTCTTTTGGCAGTTTTAACACTTCTATATTAACGCTTGTATGTGAATTTTTCTATTGCAATGCACTTAACTGATTTTTAGATTTTTGCCCCCGAAATAGTACACATTTTGTTGTAAAAATAAGCCAAAATGAAGTAAAATAATTTTTTGCTCGCAAACGGTACATTATTTTAAAAAAACGCTCTGTCAAAATTGTGTATCATATGACTGTATACTGTCTCAAATTTTTTCAAAGCATTTGGTTAAAAAGTATTTGAGTTATTTGCAATTGTTTGAAATAAACGAGAGATCATGGCCATAATAAGGGGACACACGTCAGGGGGCCCTGGATAAATTTCGGTTTCAATGTGCAAAATTATGAAATTTAAGTAGGTTTTGTACATAAACTGAGAATATAACACTGCAAATTTTACCATCAAGCAGTTTATTTTCATTTCGTAGGGGGTAGGGGGTTGGTTTAGATCTCGATATCCCCGCTCTGGCTACGCAACTGGTTCCAGGTGTTTATCCATAAACATTACAAAGCACGAAACGACAAAAATACTAATAATTCATCGACGATGCCACAAAAATTCGACCGATAGACGGCAGCGAACCGCAACGTGACTTACCGCCATATTGTCTTGCACACGACTGCTTCTTCTGCTTCCTGCGCAGTATTACCAACTCTGGCACTTAGTAAACAGTTGACTACACGCACCAGGCTCGTGCGCGGGAAATACAAACGCTGAGGTCCAAAGTCAGAAAACTAATAGTATATATACCACGGTCTTAGAAGAACAGGTCTGGACACTCGCCTATCTACTGATGTATTTTGCTTGACCCCCTTGTTGTTTGGCTGTAGTTCGTCAACTTACCGAGAATGTTGTCCTTTTTGGCGCTGTAATCCGGGCGGTCGGACTCAAACTTCGCCCACTTTTTTTCCATTGTTAACATTATAAAGAAAATAAAGATTTCGGGAGCCATGATTTAAAATTGTGAGCGAAGGAAATATTTCATACATTGATAAAAAATATATTTTGATAAATTTTTTATCTTAGTGGGAGGGAAGTGGGCGGAGTTTGAGCCGACCGCCCTAACAGCAGCGCCAAAAACCTATAGCATTATCGTGAACTTAATGAACTACAGCCCAACAACAAGGGGATCAAGTTTCCAGGCGAGTGTCCAGACCTGTTCTTCAACGGTCGTGGTATATACACAAGTCTGTACAAGGGAACATTTTATGTAACACTGAAAATTCGGCCGACAGTACTAAGTCCGAACACCAGGACGTTTACAGACTTTAGCAAGCAGTGCGAAGGCAACAGGAAGTGCGTACAAGAGGGACTGCGAGGTGCAGTGCAAGTGTAGTGAGTGCAACACTGCGGAACACCGCCTCCTCATTGTTCCACAGCTGTGCGGTGGAAGTCGACGAGGTGTGGACTTGGCGCGAGCTTCCTAGGACGAGAGAAAGCTGTAGTCGCGGCCCAGAGAGCACTGGAAGACGTCGTTGTCTTCCGTGGCGAAGACGACACGCTAGGCGACGAGACGCCACGTTACTGAAAACATTGTTTCAGGAAGGGGGGGGGGGGGGGCTTGTCGCTCGCTTTCGTTTCCCTCCGCGCAGACATGCGTCGCTTCCGGTGGAAACCGGCGTCGCCTACACCAACTCGGTGAGTCGTACCGGGCGATGCCGTTGGTAGGCGGGGTTTCCTCTGTGATATCCTGATTCCCCCGCCCCTTCATCCACCATTTTCAACCACATGTCACCCCTCACTTATGCTAACGACATGTTAAGGGTACGGGCGTTTCACCGAAAATTTTAATTATTGTACTGATTTATATACGTGGACGAGATGCGGTTCTTTTTGTAGACGTGCACTGTGCCTAGTTCATGCTGTAATAAAATTTTTTTAGTGTTTCGAATTCCAAATTTTATTAAATACTCTTGTGCTAGTAAACTAAGACATTTATAAATACCACATGAAATTTCGTTTTGTACTTATAAGGAATTCAGAATATTGACATTATTCTTACAACTCAGTATTTCTTTATATAAACATTAATTAAATGCATTTTATACATGGCTTCGTGTAGTCTGTGATGGTGTTCCTCATTTCGGTAAGTCAGCTTGTTTTCCTTTCTAGCATAATACAGTTTTTCTTTTGCAAATTTGGACTTTGACCAACCAATATACAAAAACTACGAAAGCAAAATAATAATAATAATAATAATAATAATAATAATAATAATAATAATAATAATTTCAGTAAAACATAGTTACACGAGATGTCTACAAAGCAAACAATATCTCGTACAAATATAACAATTATTCTAAGAGTATAAATTTTTTGTGAACTCTCACTTGAGTCTTCGTCGGTGTCGGATTTCCACCTTTGACGCGTAGTAACGGCGTAGCGATAAGGGCCAGTGTCCCACGCTTGACGAGAAGCATATCGCCTCTATCCACAGCTCGCCAAACTGGCGTGCAAGGTGTACCTTGTAGTCTTTTTCCTACGGGAATTTAAGCAGTGACCATTACATTTTATTTTTGAATAGTATGAAGTAAAGACCAACGCATGCCTCTCGCTTTGCACTTTACGAATCCAGGTAATATTTTCGGAATTACAGCAGTCTAAAAAAAAAATGTTTTTATAGCCATTTTGAGAGGCCTGAAAATAATGTTTATAACAAACGTGTTGGATTTTTGAAAACATAGAAGCATAGTTTCAAGTGTATGTATTTTCGTATGAATACGTTAAGCTGTTTCGCGTAAAAAAGAATACGCGTGACACTCTGCAACGCCGATCATGCGCCAGTCGAGGACTCCTCGTAAGTTCAAGTGGTATTGTGTTTCGTAGCCAAATAAATTTAATTTTAGCAGTCGATTTTCAGGGTAGCATTTACCCCCCCCCCCCTTTTTATGCCTCCTACAATTTACCGACTTAGTTTGTCGTTAGGTCACAAATATATGCACCGTGTCCTGACTCGTCCTCTGCATGTGTGGCGTGGTTGTGACTGTCAGTCGGGCACGATGGAACAGGAGCTGCTCCGGGCAGGGTGTGTACGTAACCACTGCCCCACCTCGTGTGTGACCTCGATTAAGGGGTATTGATCACTAACACCTTGGATTTATCTGTTTCTTCTCGATAACTCCTGCTCCAGTCGATGTATCAAAATATTGGTCACGACAAGGCATAGATACAAACTTAATCGATTTTATGTAATTGCTGGAACCATAATATATTCATTATTTTGTAACGGGAAACAGCTGAAAAGGAAAAATTGCTTTATTTACGGGAGCGACTACAGAGGCCACAAAATTAACAGAAGCAATGCCATATGGATTCCAAAAAGTGAATGAAACAATAATCTATGCCTTATCAGCGTGAAAAAAGTAAAACAATGTGTCTATTCCCTGATTTATAAGAAAAACCGTAAAACCGATCTGACAGGGATCAATTTCCCTTCAAGATCACCATCATCTGGACGGTTTATTGTCTACACTTGCGCGCTGTAACCGGGTCCGTTCCAGGCAGATAAACGTGCGATCTGCGTAGTTACTGTTATTTTGCTGGAAATAATTTTGCAATTTGTTTCAGTACATCACGATGCGCACCTGTAGCTCGGCTTCATTGCCAGTGTGACTGGGTGAGTTTAAATATCACCGTTTTACGGGTTCTACACGCAAATCACAGAAGTGTAGAGTTGCATTAACCTTACTGTGATTGGCTCTGTTAAATAAGTGACGCCTCTGCTCAAAGACACGCTGCCAATCAGGGGCTGATTCAGCTCAGGGTGTCCTCCTTTCCTCGGTCCGGACATGTCGTGAAATGTAGAAATATCCACGCTCGAAGCAAAAACGGGAAGTCTGAGGGTCTTCCCTTGGAAAAAAAAATTGTGTTTTAAGGTACCAAATGACGTTGCCTTTGAGTGTTATCAAACCAAAAAAGTTGACTACACCGTCTTATACTACATTACACTCTAAATCTGAATCAATGAATATTCACTGATTCACGCAGAAGGATGGAGCAGTTTCAACAAATTGAGTCAGTGAAAATAGGCACTGTTTAATTAGTGAATAATACTCACTGATTTCCTTCAAGAATGACAACATCTCGCAAGTGAATCAGTGAATATTCAGATTTTTTCTCACTGATTCAATTTGTTGAAACTTCTCCATCCATCGGCGTGAATAAGTGAATATTCACTTATTCAGATTTAAAGTGCAAGAAATTGTAATCTTCTAAGGATAACGAGAAAACCTTTGTGGCGATAGAAAATAATTAGATTAATTCTTAATCCTGTCCTTCCACATGTGTCTATAATTGTGGTAGCACTTGAAATGCATACAATAATTTTAATGAATAACAAACTAAATAGCACTAAAGCGTTTTATTTAAATCACGGAAACAGTTAATTTACTATCTATTTTATAAGTTACTATTCTATATATTGTTGCAACACGAAATCGTGTAACCATAATTGTGTTGTAAATGTTGTGTTGCCTTTTATGAAGTGTGATATGTTGCAGTATTTTACTTGGCATTTATTTGATGTAATTTTTTGGGAGCAGTCTTAGGAGGGGCCGTGTCCCCAATGCCCCTCCTCCTTTCTGGATCAGCCGTGCTTCCAATAATCATGAAGTAAACCTGCATATGTGCACGTAAAACAATGAAACAGGTCGGTGGAAAATTATTTTCGCCATAAATCAGTACTCTAACGGTCAGTCAGAGACTTTTGAGACTTGAGCGATGAGACGTTGGTCAGCACTGGTGAGCGGTGAAGTGAGGTGAGTACGGAGCAGTGCCGGGACCGCGGGAGATCCCCAAGAAGGGCCGTCGATCATCGGCATCGTCCACAACGATTTCCACTTTTGGAAATCTTCGGTTTTTTTAGGGTACGTGACATATGGACTGGCAGAGATTCTTTAATTTTATTTGAACCTTTTTATTGCCTGATTGGATTGTTTAATATTTGGTTTGTTATTTTTAAATGTACGTAATTTAGTTTAGTTATTTTTAACGCTGAATTTGGGTTAATAGATTAAGATTCGTGTTTTGTTTTCTCACCTGAGAGTCAGGGTTAGCACTACTTCAGTTTACTGTCAATTTTATTTCTCTTAGTGTGGAGCTGATTATTGAAGGTTGTCAATGCAAAAGGAATGGAAAAATAATAAGGAATTGATGTTGTTGGCTGTTCTTTAAAAAAAATAATAAAAATTTAAGGATCTATGATTATTAATTGGTACGAGCGACGCAGCGAACTTCAGAGTATATCGCCAGATAAGTCTTGTCAGCTCTCCTTGCCTGAATCAATTAGCTTACATTTTTTTTTGTATCGTAGTTTTCTGTAGTAAGCTTAGCCTCCTATCAAAATCTTATTCTCACCTGCGTAAACCCTCGGATAGATCTCATGTTTTTCCTAATTTCCCCGACTGAGCATAGCCAGATTTTCAAACAAGGTTTTCATTACACTTAGTTAAATAAGCGCTGAATTCTTCAGTTGAGATCTACGTGTTTTTGAAAGTCGATATAGAAGTACTGCAAAGCAGCAATCCTTGATAATTATATTTGCCAACTTTATAAGCAAACATTTACACAGAATGATGCATTTGTTAAGCGTTATCTTTTGTGCCGCTATTAATTGTACGAGATTTTGGCGTCAGAAATTGTCCTTCAGGTATTCGTTATTCGAGAAAAATTTTTTGCTCAGAAATTTGGCAAGAACTATTATCTAGGATTGCGGGTTTTTTTATTTTTGCAAATTGGCTTCGAGAAATCTATCATTCTGAACAGATGTTTTTAGCTCTGAAATACATACCATGCATAGAGATAATGGAAAATCGCGAAAATTATTTGAGCCAGTACAGCCTTCAAGACACTGCGCTGTCTCTTATTGGTTGATGTGGTTAGAGACACTGTAGTGTATCAGTGTAAGGTGTAATATCTATGACTGGAGTTTGTTGATATGTTCTCTGTAGTGTAACAGTTCAGCTGTAAATATAATATTGTAACGTTTCGTTTATTAAAGAGTATTTGTATAATTGAGTGTACTTACTTCAGTATATAACAGACACCATAACTTGTTTGAAGACGAATCAGAGACGTTCTTCGTTAAAGCAATGGTATTCCTTTTAGCCGAGTTTAATGGGGCAGACATCTTCGAAGACAAACGAGAGAAAACAGCAAAATTAAGACGTTATTTATGTGCGCGTTACATTGGAGTCTAAAGCAAACAGTCAACTTTTCCCGCGATATACCATCACCTCTAACGATGCACTCTTTAACTTTTCTTGGCGATCACAACTTAACTTCCTGACCCGACCAAACCCAACCAGACTTAACCCAACATAATGTTATCCAACCTAACGTAACCCAACATACCGTAACCTCCCTAATTAATACTAACATGAGCTAACTTAATGTAATCATACTTATCCTGACAAAGTAACTTAACGTAACCTAACCTAATATTAGGGCCTACCTAACGGAATTAATGTAATATAACCGAAAGTATTCTAAATCTAACATACGTTTGAGCAGTAATATTTTTCAAGAAACCTCAGGGGTATAGTTAAAGCGTGATGACCTTTGAATCAGGATTTACAGTCTAATGGTTCGATTCCTACTGCAGGCATACATTTTCGTTTAATGAGTTATGTTGTGTGAAATATGTACAACGATAAAAGAAAACTTAGTACAAATATGTTCATGTTTTGTTACTTAAAAGAATTTTGCTTTACTGAGTGATAAATATTCCCTTTCTCGTAAATGAATTTTTCCATATACTCCGGGCACGAAGAGCACGAGGCACGACGTATCCCCAGCAACATGAAAATCTTTTGAGACACTGTAAAATCGCGGGAATAGTTGACTGTTTGCTAGGCTCCAGTGTGATGTATATAACACTGAATGTTTCGTATAGGTGATTCGGGATAAAGTGAGCACTCAAAAAAGCCCTGATTAATTTCTATTTTCTGCCAGTTTATATCTTTCCGCGGTATGTAAACGTAAACATTACCACGTGCTTTAATTTACATAGCCTTGTACAATGACAATGATTACATCTACATTACACTGGGCTGAAAATGTTATCAACAATATCTACTCATTAAATACACGGGCATTGAATAAAATGTATAATCAATAGTAATCTTAGTTATAAATACCTGCGAGTTAACGTCTTTTAATACTGGTTTCTTTGCATCGACTCTAATTTATACACACTATTGCCGTTGCGTATCTCGTAAATATGTACACATGAAAATCGAATATATAACTCAAAACCGCCACAAAAAAAACACGCAATAATGACACACGCAATTTAAGAATTCAAACTTGTTCAGTTATACTGCCGTGAACAACGATGCACTCAACAAAAACAACGTATTTTCTTAGTGTATGAAACAAAAAAAAAAAAAAAAAAAAAATTGCTGTTTCTAAATCAAGATACTCATGTTGGTGATCGTAACACATAACAACTTACATATTACCAATGAGGAAACAGTCACTTCTAATACTTTTGTATGTGTTTTATCAGAAACCCATATTAGAGCACAACGGACAAACAAAACAACGCTCTCCTATTGTACCTTCCGGTACCGTCATTGAACGCTTCCAAGCTAAGTGGCGAAAACCTAACTCTGATGCCACCTGTCGGTGAAATAATAAACTACGTCAGTGCGCGTAGCGCTAGACGCCTTTCGCTAACGACTGTTGAATTTGAACGGCCCGGATTAAATCACTTTCTACTGGCGCCGTTTAAGTAAACTTATACAGGCAGTAAGTATGCCAATATTATCATAAATAAATATTTTATAGTATATTAAATACGAAGAGGTCGATTCCATTTGATGTTCTTTCAGTAATATTGTATTTAAATATAAAATACACGGAACTACGTGCGATAATTCGCTGCCAACTGTATAAGCGGTAATGTAACTGTTGTCAATGTTGAATTATATGCAGCAACGGCTAGTGATTTTTTTTTCAAGGGTTAAATCTTTAGTGCTCACTTTATTCCGAATGACCTATATCAACATTGACTATCATTTATTTGTAGCATTGTTTCTCTCTACAACAGGCCCAGTTACAACTGCACAGCTTGAACACACAGCGTGTGTGATTTGTCCCAAATCAGTTCACACGTGTCACGGTTAATATAATACAGTTTATTTGAGACTATTTTAAACATTTTCGCGATTTTAAGGTGTCTCTAAAAATAGTTAATCTCTTGTTTACATAGGCTATAAAACGAAAAATTTGCACATTATAACTAGTGATGGTATATCGAGAAAAAGTTTTGGACCAACGTGCCCTTGAAAATGCTTTAGTTTATTGTAACATATATGACTGGATACGTCTGGTACAACGTGGCTTTCTGCACAATAACAACAAGCATAAAATATTACAATAGCAGGATTATTATTGGCTCAGTGAAACAGGGCAACAGCTCAACGTACAAGAGAAAGTCAGTAATAATTAGAGACTGGAAAATTACACGGATTCAATGACCTGCAGGCTAGAATCCATTATACTATGCATACTCAAGCCTCGTCTACTCGTTCATTGTCTCTGCTGTTGCACAATTAGTCAGGGCTTGAGTATGCATATTACAATGGATTATAGCCTACATGTTATTGAATTCGCGAAAATAATAATCTAATAAGCTGAACGTGTGTTGAAATCTAGCCAACAGTCAAGTTTTCCCGCGATAAGCCTTATTTCTAATGATATCTCTTTGATATAGCATGTACGTGTTGGACATCGATATATAGGTTACTGTTTTATAAAAAATTATTTTTGATACACCTACAATGTTTGTTAACATTTTTTTGTATGTTTTTGAGTCATGCCACTCTTAATCAGGTAATGTTCCACAACTGTTTGGGGATACATTTCACTATTTGTGTTTATTACACTGTACACGCGTGCGAATATTTTCTCGTCCAAGTAATTCGCTCCACGTGCGTGCAAGGTAAAGTTTAAATTATTTTTTCGCTCAGTGAAAGAATCCGTATTATATATTCTGCTGACTGATCTGTTGGTATGCAAGACCATACTCGGAGATTGCTGGTCTCACTTTCCTGAGGCCACATATTCTCTCGCGCTTTCTTCGCGCCGGCCATTTCGACCTCTGACCTCGCACATGTTAGGTCAGTCGTGGTGGTAGGTACGGCGTGGGGGGGGGGGGTAGGCTCTTTTCTTTCAGTACGGCTTGAAGCTCTTGTGTGGTCGCCTCCCCCTCATCCCCCACCCCACATTTTTTCCTCCGTAACACATCGGAACCCCTGAAATAGCGAGAGGGTGCGAGCAAAAGGAAAAACGTGGAGTTTGGAGATAAATGTGAAATGCACCCTCCAGTTTTCCGACCAGAAGATTACAGGCTATAAACTATTCCACAGACGTGACTGTCATCCCTGTAGAGCCCATTTAACTGTTGTTGCAGATTAATTTAGATTGAAGACTGCAATAAGACGTTGGCTATTTGTAACGCCAGATAAATCTGCAGTACCGTATAACCAGCTCCGATTTTTATTGCCAAACGTTTTTCCGTGGCTTAGCACGGTTCGTGTTTGGTTGGAGGATTTTACTATATAAAATTAAAGTGTATAAATGCTACTTAAGAGGCTGTCAAACAGCTACAGGAATTTACGAATGTTCGTCGCCATGCGCAGGTACCTAGCATTGTACGTTATACCGATATTGCGGGGAGCCAACTGAAATCTTGAACACTTTTGTTGCAGTGGCGGCTCGTGTGTTGTTGCCAGGTGGGGCTGCAGATATTCGGAACTGTACTCTCGTGATGAACGCGCTGTAGACCAACGAGCATAAACTATTTGCCGGATACTAGATGTGTTGTGACCACTCAGTAGTAAGGGGCTCCTGCACATCAGCGTGTCAGTGGCTGTAGAGTCAACCAGCGCACAACCCTGTACAGCTCTTGGCAACTGCAGCCCTGCCTGGCAATAACCCACGAGCCACCACTGTTTTGTTGTTTGACATCTGCAGTTCATGTTCGAAGGGGTTGGGGTTTCGATGAGTAAGGGGAGGGGTACGATTTTTTTTTCGGTTCAAATTTATTGTTGTAGTCGTTTAAGCGAATGAATATAAATCATACGTGGGTAAAAACTATTCTTGCTATAATCTATCGGCTACAAACGAGGGTGACAGATAACTTTGCTAGTATTTTATTTCTCGATACATCGATTACTTTATGTTGTGGGAGTTGTTAAACTAGATCCAAATATAGCCCTTTTTATTATATTGAAGAATGCTAGCGAAATTTTGAAAACATACATTCCTTAGTATCTTTCCTTAACGGCATGCCAAAAATCTATTACTATGCATACATTGTTTTGACCTCCATTTGCTTTTGTATCGCTTTCTAATACAGCTTGAAATGATGGCCGTTATCTCTCTCTTAAGGCCATGGTATTTCATTTATTTCAAACAATTGCAAATAACTTGAATATTTTTTAAGCAAATACTTTGAAAAATTTTTAGACTGTTAACTGTTATACGATACGCAATTTTGCCAGAGTTTTTTTTCTTGTAATAATTTACCGATTACTAGCAAAACATTATTTTACTTCATTTTGGCTTATTTAGACCATAAAATATGTGATACTTCAGGGGCAAAAATTTAAAAATACTTTTGGTGTATTGAAATAGAAAAATTCAGTTACAAACGATGATATATAAGTCTTAAAACTGTAAGAATGAATTTTTGATGTATGTATTAATTTGCGTTAAAAAATATTTCCGAAACCACTGTAAAACTAAAGAGCGAGGCCTTAATATTCTTAAACTATGACAGTAAGGGATATTTGGTTTTTTTGCTAAACGCGTACTAATAAATATAAATAAGTTATATACGAGTCTCAATTCTGCCTCCGTATCTGTTCCACAGACGAATCTTTGTTCCCTGCCTCACCATCACTTCCACAGACGCCCTCCTCACGTCAGATTGTCGATCGTCGGCTCGAAGTCGCGATGTTCACTCATCGAAAAACAGATATGATGAAATCAGTGAATTGGTTTGCTGAACTTAGGGCTTTACGTTTTTAATTATAATGCCTGCAACCTGTCGAACCTACATAATATTACGTCACTAATTGTTTTTTTTTGTCTCGGTGCTGCCCATATTGATATAAAAACTTTAGGCTGCATTTTTTCTACGCCCTAAAATCTGTTAGTAAATAAGTATCTTCTTCTTAAAAATAACCTTGGAAACACATATCTATAATTTTTTCTTATATTTTTATTCCTCTAGCAGTATTCTCCTTGTCTCCTTGTAGCAAATATTTTTGACCGAAAGTGAACCCCGTTGAATATAGTGTATCGTGTAAACATCTATTCTTGCTCGCACCATGTTTCGAGGAAGCACCAAAAAAATTTATCTCCTCCTTTTTGTTTCAGCGTCCTAAGGATGCGGTTCACCGAACATTTCAATTGTTTTAGTAATGATATAATAGTACAATATAACATTATTTGTTTGGTAAACATACATTGTAACTGTATTGCACAGTAACGTTTTTTTTATAGCAAACACAATTTTTGTATAGTCTGAATCCAAACTTGCATAGAAAGGTTTTATGCTAGTAAAGGTGAAGAGATTTCGGTCAGCGCTCAACATCTATGCCTTAAGAGGACGTGGTACATAATCCAACGCTAAAAGCATTAAATTATAACAGTAGGTTTCTTGAATCCTATTTGCGAAAAGTATACAATAGCAATCCTAGACAATAGTTTTAGCCAACGTTTTAAACAAAATTGTTTCCAGTGTTACGAACTTCTGAGGCACAATCTCTGACGCCGGAACCTCGTGCATTCAACTGCGGCGCAAGAGATCACGCGTAACGAATTAGTAATTCTGGATAAATATTTACACATAAAGTTGGCAAATACCATTATCTAAGATTGTCAATGAGTATTTCATCCATATTGGCTTCGAAAAAAGCGTAGGAATCAATTGATGTTTTGAGCGTTTATTTATCTACCACGAACTCTTAAGCGCTGGTGAGATATGTGTATGGATCGGCGTCGTCCCGCACGATTCCCACATACGAAAATCCGCGGACCGACCACGCCGGGAATCGAACCCGGACCGCCTTGGTAGGAGTCGAGTGGTCTGACCTCTCGACCACCGCAGCCCCTTATGCTAGAAAGGGAAGCCAAGTGACTTACAGTAACAAAATACTGCACACTGAAGAACAGTGTCACGAGGTACGTCAAGATATGTTTAAAAACCACATTTATTTAATTTGAATTTAAAAAACAATTCGGAAAATTTAAATTTAAATACATATTTTTGTGTTTTTGTATCTTCCACACATGTCAAGTAATATGGTAGTAATTATATATCTAACAATTCGAAAAGTTGTAGTTGACTAACTCTTAGAGCATGAACGGTTGAAAATGTTGTTATGCCCACAGGGATGCTTGTCTTATAGCTCGGTAAATGAGTAATCTCAATCCCAAACTCTCCTTATCCATCACAAAGGAAAGATGATTCCAAAAAGTTTTGTGTATCTTTTAAATGTTCGCTAAAATTTGCGTGTTGATAGTTTCCAAAACTCGCTTTATTCAGTAACAGATATTCTTTGAAAAACTACTTTGGTCATGTCACAAATGGGCTCGCAAATCAGTTTTTCGCGATTTACTCGGTTTTAGTGAAAGTGTATAAGACGAACTTTGGAACTGGACCACTGAAATAGTGTAAACTAAAGATGGCTGTGCACCATCTTTGTGAATGTGTCCCAACTGAGGGTCGTGTCTGCCCTGTGGCATCGGGAGCTGCGCCGTCGCACGTCTCACGCGTGTCTGTCGCCATTTTCTCGTTACACCTTCAGACATCTACGCCACGCGGGAACTGTTATCAGATCGTGCCGAGGGGAGCAGACAAGTCTGGATTGCCCAACTACTGTACCCTGATTAACGTGCGGGGCCGCCTCGCCCAGGAGTAGACCTTGGCCGCGTCCCGCCGTGCCCCCCCCCCTAAACCATTGATGTGCCCGGTGTACAGGCAGAGTCCGACGCAAGCATTAGTTTCTTGTCTATTTGCAGAAATCTCTCTTAAAAGTTCGTAGTAGATAAATAAACGCTGAAAACATCAATTGATTTCTACGCTTTTTTCGAAGCCAATATGGATAAAGTACTCAATGACAATCCTAGATAATGGTATTTGCCAGCTTTATGAGCAACCAGAATTACTAATCCGTTACGCGTGATATCATGCGCCGCAGTTAAATGCACGAGGTTCCGGCGTCAGAGACTGTGCCTCAGAAGTTCGCAACACTGGAAATAATTTTGTTTAAAACGTTGGCTAAAACTGTTGTCTAGGATTGCTATTGTTTAAGGGTGCTCGGTACGGTATGCTAAATAGTGAGAAACATGTGTACTGTTATCGAACATTATTGAGAGAACGAATGTATTGAAAGTATATCGTTTTCGGAAGTAGGTGTCGTAAAGTCGTATAATTGTCTAAGACATTTGGTGAACATAAAAATCTTTTAACTTTTTTAAGAAAAAAATCTGGAAACTAAGCCTTTTTTTAATAATTTAGTTAATTGTAGTGGAGTAATGCAGCACGAATAACACATAAAGCCATGTCTTATACTTGTACCTTACCATGCTCTATAGTATGTTGCAATCTGAACATTTCTGGAATAATTATTATCCTGTAGAAACTGTATATAAAACTAAATAATTTCAATTTTTTACCCGACGAAAACAGGATCTCTACTTGTGGAGATATGTTGTTTCTATCCCCAGTATCTTGAGTGAACGCGGAGCAGTTATATGAGAGGACAAGAAGTGGCAACTCGTGTTACCAAAACTGACAGGGATTATCTGCAGCGTCCGATCTATCAGCTAGAGCCTGATTCTCACGAAAATGCCATATGAGTTATTTTATTCAGTTTTAATTTTGTGTAGGTTACGAGTATTATAACCCGTAAAAGAAATTTCAATTTTGTTACTTTTTTTTAATACGATATGAAAGCCACCGATTTCAATTCCTGGGTTAGCATATTCGTATTCTACACAAAATACTGAATAAAATGTTACCTCACTCGTCTTTACCGCATGATTGAAGCTATTTAGTCACTCATAGACTAACAAGCCTGTTCCCTTGTTTCGATTAATTCATTACAAGATTACGTTTAGAACGTTCTGCGTTTTGAGCATACGTATATTGAAAATTGCGTACAAGTTATACAATACAAATAATAAAAACTGCTCCGTGTTGATCAATTTATTCTTCAATACACCAGTAACTTTGTTGTCCATCCCATATAAAAATTCCGTATTTTGACAGCCGATGCTACCAATATTTTTAACATGTGCCAGACACGTTGCAACCATTTAAAACAACAGGACGTGACCGTATGACCTGATGATGCAGTAGTGGCAGCCCTGATCAACAAATCGGTTAACTTCCATCGCTGACATTGAAAGTATTGCGTATTGTACGTGAAAAGTAAGCAAGCATTTTGGAGGAAACGTAATATATTAACACGGCTTCGTATCCAGCATTAGTCAGTTAACTATTTTATTCTATTCAAATCGTGTAATTTTTATAGCTAATTTACTAACAACCGCACCGTTATCAGTCGACCTGTAACCAAAACAAAGCACGGCCATTTGCGAGTGTGAAAAGTGACCACGTTCGTGTGTGTTTGAGATTCTTATAATGTGGTACTTTATTATTCTGTGCGTATATTGTAATGTGGGGGTTATAAAACCCAGCCTGTGATCGCCAATTAGATATGACGTCAGGCAACCAAAACAAAGAGCGGCCATTTGTGTTACGAGTGTTTAAGCTTCTCGTGTGTTCGGCACGTTTGAGATTATTGTACGGTGTTATTTTAATATTTTGTGCATGCATGTAATTGTAATATATTGCAATGCAGGGATTAAAATTAAATGACATCTTTAACATAGGATACGCAAGTTCCGGCCTAGTGTGTAGGTCACTGACTACGAGATAAATTGTGTGATAAAAGCACAAATACAAAGCTTTTGAGCAAAACGAAACAATAGAAATTACCTTCATTAATATGAACTTGAACTTATAATTACATAAGACTCATAATGTTACCAGTTTCCGAAGTAACAGTGACAAGTTTGTGTGGCAGAGAGGGAGACAACTGTAGTTCACATATTTTCCGCGGACACAGGTTTGTCCAGCTGTATGTACATGCATGCGCTGTTGTTGAATTGATTCAAACTAAACCTAGCGACGGCCTCTACACTACTATTCACTCTGGCTTGTTGACGTTTCGCACTTCGCCAAATTAGCAAAAAAAAAAAAAAAAACAGTAACTTCGGACCCAAAAAAATATTTTTTTCCGTCTTGTGATGACATCGCACCTTTAGTGTGTTACTAAGGAAGGTATGGAGATTATTTTTCCTGTCTATTCTAGGTCTTTTAAGTTATTATTTCCAAATGACCACTTCAATACATAATTACCGAATTTTTTAAAGTAATTATATCTCTACTAAAAACCATTAACATGTTACTGTAAGTGTAACACAAAATATAGGTCAAGTAATAAAGAGTTGTATGAGTTGAACACATTAAATTTTAGTAGAAATGATTAATATAGGTGCGTCATTATGGTAGCATATAAAAGGATATAGAACATCTTCATTCAAGGCCGAAAAGGAAATCACTGAAAATATCTTAGTACAACATTCGTTAACCATTTTGCAAATGAAAAAAAAATATTTGTGTGTGCTAAACCAGCAGCAATATGCATTCGGATCTGTTTAGAGTACAATAGAGGGAGGGAACTTTAATTAAAAGAATAACTCATTTTTATTAATGACATATTCAGACAATTCTTGAAATCATTCGCTCGCAGATTGTTGAATGATATGCATCATAAAACGTATATATATACTAGACAGTGAAAATACGTTTCGGAGTTATACAAATCAGAGCACCTTAAGTGTAAAGAATGTTGTACGTAGTTGAAATAGTATAGATTGACCATAGCAACTCCTACAAAAAGTATTGTAAAAAAAACACCACATTAGAATTATTTTGCATATATATTTCACGGTACGTCTGTATACTAATTACGATTCGTGAGATTTTACCAAACAAATGTACAAAGACATTGAAATAAACACAATTCAGCTAATCTAATGGTTCATTCAAATAATAAAACTTGCGCTTTTTTGAAATTGTAAATATAATCACAAAAAATACTATTAATTTGCGTGTATAGCTTTATTTTCTTATCTTGTTCATTTCTAACGCGAAAGAATTCATCGAACTTGCTAACTGTCCACAAATGTTAAATCTATCTTCATGTACTTACTCTTTACCTGATCTCTTTCAAGAATAGTCTGACTTATCTTTCATTAAAGGTATATCGTAACTACTACCATGTCACTAACAAAATCGTTTAAGAATAATAATTTATGGAACTAGCCCCAGAGCATAAAAATACACGTAGACTTGTATTTTCTTTTGAATATCGCCAACTTTTTTCTGCGACATTGTACATGAAAACGAAGTGTTCAGTTCAACTAAGGTTAATTCTACTACAGGATGGAGAGAAAATACGTTTTCTTATGGGAGAGCTTGGCACAAGGAAAATTTCGGCCACTAGTTTCGCTTCAATCGTTATGTACCAGATAAATACGAAACCGTAGTAAAATGATATTAAAATAAACTTGTGAACGATAAAACTATTTTAACTTAAATTTAAAGTGAAAAGAAACCGATTTCACATTTAATTTTTCAACTTAATGCAACTTAAAATTCAGGAATGCTCTGTGATTGGTCAGTTTGTTGCACTACCGATGCCAGCGCTCAAGCGGCAGAAATTTTTCCTGAGGCAAACTTATAACATTGATCTTTCTAACCTGTAGTAGGATTAACCTTAGTTCAACTCGGAGATCGTGTCCGAAACGACTATTTCGGTTACTAAATCAACCACGTGACCAGGTTAGTGCAGTAAATATTTGAGGATTTAGGGTATTAAATTTACTGAGGTGAAGCAGCATGCAAAATTCCCAAATAGCTCCGTAAATTCGTCGGCTGCTGTTTACTTACGTTTTATACTACGCTTTTAGGCTGAAAAACATGTACATATCCATTAAAACAGTAATAACGTAAATTAAAAGCCCATAGTGTTATTTTGTATGTAGAAAAAAATATGTTTTAATTTAGTAATACATTTTGTATTTTCTAAATAAATCAACCCTAAAACAAAATAAATATTATAGTAGAATTAGTAATTTAGGATGTGAAAGAAACAGCCAATTAGTTTATATATAATAACGAATAGACAATATATTCAATAGTGAAAAAAAAAAAAAAACGACACCGGCAAGTCTATAGCTTCCAACTTTGCCGCACGCAGCACTGTTTCATTACGTTCGAATCTATCCACTCTAAATTCCCAAACCCTACATATGTAAAAGTTTCTCTTCGGAGACACGGCTAGACACGTAATGGAATTCTTCGTTTGTTGGCCAGACTGTTTGCACTACACCTCCATATAGCAGCAGTTTGAGAGAGGAATCGCCCGGTTATCAGCACAACAATCTTCGTGCGTATCATGTCACACTTGCTTGCTCTTGGACTCCAGTGGAAGAAGTGTCTAACGACCATCCAAGAAAATATACAAATGTTAACCTAGTTTGCTGGATTGTCCTTACCTTACCCGAAAGCCTTAATTTTCGCAAATTGGCTTCAAGAAACCTACAGTTATATATTAATGCTTTTAGCGTTGAATTATGTACCACGCCCTCTTAAATACCGAGCGAGGTGGCGCAGCGATAACACGTTGCACTCCTTCGTATTCGGAAGGACCTGGTTTCGATCCCCGACTCCGGCCACCCTGATTTCGGTTTTCCGTGGTTTCCCAAAGTGCCTCTAGTCGAATGCTGGGATGGTTAAGGCCATGGCCGGTTCCTTTCCCAGCTGCTGTCATTGTACCCAGTTGTGTGTCACTGTCTATATGACCTCGGTGTCGACGAGACGTAAAACTTACCTTACGTCATTAATAAATTATATATTTAAATTAAATTAAAGTCAGTCGAAATTTTCAGTATTCTCGAAATACAAAATCTGGGCTGCAAGCAAGTGTTACCAAGAAAAATCAGCTAAATCTAAAATGAATTCATCCTTTTGTTTTTCGGCCAAACTTCGTGGAACTGTCATCATAGTCTTGATATTTTAAATTGGTGTCATTTATTGAAGTTCAGAAATGAGAGTTTTTGGAATTCGATGGAAAATTGAGGTTTTTGATTGGATCTGATGATTTTTTTTAGGAGTTTTTGGAAATTGTCCAACTCTCCCCTATCGTCACAAATCCCACCACTCCGGCCTTTATCAACCATCTTCACATTCCCAGCTCCTCTGCCAGCCAGTAAGATGTAGTCTATACATTGCGGGATGGGACAGAGGTAACACACTGAAGTAGCATTCGGGAAGTCCCGAATCAGATTCCCGAGTCCGTTAATCCTGAATCTCGGTGTTTCGTGGTTTTCCGAAGTCACTCCTGGCGATTGTTCGGACGGTTCTTAGTTTTAGGTCATTGCTCTTAGTACCGTAAGAGGCGTGGGTGGTGACTGGACACGTGGGGCGACCTGAGATATTAAAAATTAGTGATTGTTTGCCCTGAGCAAAGTAATTTTCCTGTGATAAATTCCAGTTAACGAATGTACACATGCAGTTACATTAATTACTACTCTTGCAGTTGCCATCCCCCTCCCTCCGCTTTCCACCCCCTCCTACACATTCCACACACAAACATATACTGTATGAATTTATATGCGTTAGTGCGCGCACGTAAGCATATATATATATATATATATATATATATATATATATATATATGCGTATACTACATACACTCATATGTCTGACTATATGCGGTGGCAGAATGTTCAAACTATTCGCCTCGCACCAAGGCGATCCGTGTTCGATTCCCGGCGGGGTCGGGCCCGGATTTTCGGACGTGGGACTCGTGCCGGACGATGCCATTGGTCGGCGGGTTTTTCTCGGGGATCTCCCGTTCCCCTCCCCCTTTCGTTCCGGCGTTGCTCCATACTCACCTCATGTTACCCCTCACCAGCGCTAAAGACATCGGTGTTTATGCTACGATCATAATCTCTCACTTACTGACTGGATTTAGTTTCTTGGACATACTTAGTTGCAAATGAGAAACAAAACACAGTAGTTTTCCAGACAGACAGTATTACGACGTTTCGGGAACTGGAATTTGTTCCCGTCGTCAGGTAGACACACAGAGTTCAGGAACACGAGTGCGACTGATGAGGAGACTGGAAAACCATGGGTTGCAATGGAGTATGTCCAAGAAACTAAATCCAGTCATGCACTCCCATTGTACAGTTCTTTCAAAGATCGCTCACTCACTATTTGCAAGGTATGCGTTCCCTACCTATTCGTTCGATTGCAATGAAACTTAGGCACGTAATTATGCGTTCGCGCACGAAGGTTCCTGACAAAATTAATCTATATTTGGAGAGAGGAGAGGGCAGAACGGGTTCAAAAAAATTTTAGTTAAAAAGAATTAAGAAAGATATATACGGTACTTTTATAATTTGACCTACTTAAGATACGTTTTGTCAAAAAGTCACGCGTACTATATATACTCACATTATATTGACAACCACGTGAAGTTAAGTCGCGGACATTAGTTACTATAAAGTAAAAATAACGCTTAAGAGTGCGTGGTAGATAAATAAACGCT
The DNA here is from genome assembly GCA_003012365.1 of Medauroidea extradentata. Classification (NCBI taxonomy): domain Eukaryota; kingdom Metazoa; phylum Arthropoda; class Insecta; order Phasmatodea; family Phasmatidae; genus Medauroidea; species Medauroidea extradentata. The sequence goes on along the minus strand of PNEQ01116586.1, from coordinate 102,919 downwards.
GAAAACGTAAATTGATTTCTACGCTTTTTCGAAGCCAATATGGATAAAATTCTCAATGATAATCCTAGATAATGGTATTTACCAAATTTATGTGTAAAAATTTGTCCAGAATTACTAATTCGTTACGCGTGATCTCTTGCGCCGCAGTTGAATGCACGAGGTTCCGGCGTCAGAGATTGTGTCTCAGAAGTTCGTAACACTGAAAACAATTTAGTTTAAAACGTTGGCTGAAACTATTGTCTAGGATTGCTTTTGTTTAATTTTCGCAAATTGGCTTCAAGAAACCTACAGTAATATATTAATGCTTTTAGCGTTGAATTATGTACCACGGCCTCTTAAGAACCCTATACATCTGGTGCTGTGTGTCACGTCTGAGGTACGGAAACAACAGACGGGAGATAAGGTCTAGACTGGTCTGTGCATCAACAACGGCATCGTCTTTATGCGCGGGAAGCAAAAACACCTTGCAGTATTTTTGTCATTGACTTTTTCTCATGGGACTTTTAAACCGCGACTACTATTTTGTTTACGGAAAGTGCAAAGTATAGTCCACCACATGCTTCTCAATTTTTATTCTACAATTCCGGTTTGTAGTTTTTATGTGGCAGCAGTATAAAAAAGCTGTTTTATGCCGTTTTAAGATGCCCGGAAACCATGTCTCCAAGCATGATATCTAAAAAACAAAAATAGAGAAGTATTATTTTAAAATGTGTTTTACTTTCGTAGATAAAGACATCGAATACATGTGCAGTAGTATTTCTTAAAAAAAAAAAAAAAACTTTCTCCTAACACACTGCAACAACGTTCATTCGCCATGTGTGTAGGACTCTTTAAAGTGTCTCAAGTCACCCTTACTTGCATGTAAAAGGTGTATTCAGATCTTCAGGTATGAAAGATGTTGCTCTTTGCTGTGAGCGTATCGCTTTTGGCCACGTATAAACCATAAATTTAAACTAACTAGTACAAGAGTACCGTAAACCGGGGTTACTTTGACCTAGCGGGGTAACTTTCACAACTCAAAATTTTGGTTTTTATGTTATTTATTGACGAAAGTTTCTCAAGCATTAGTTATAAGGATAAAAGGAATTATTTAAAATACTCGGCTCAGATTATCTGTTTATTTACCAGAAAACCCAAAAACTAATATGTTAAAATGTCAAAGTAACCCCGAAAATGGTCAAAGTAACTCCGGTTTACGCTATGCCTTTGTATTTCGCCTAGTTATTACATCATCCAGGGTAAAATGTAATTCATAATGGAATGCGTCACTCTGGAAAGTTAGCTCGTAGAGTTGGCAAAATTGTGTCCTACATTGGCGTTAAAATATAAGCTTGGTAAGGTAGTTAACGCTAAAATATTGGTTTAAAGTGAGTGGCATTAACTTGAAAGTCATTATAGAAAAACAAAACAAAAAAAGAAATAATTAGATTAAGTCATAGAAAAATCTTTCTGCTAAATGTCTGAGTGAACGAGTTGCTGGTTTTATGCGCTCTAGCGAACTGTGTACGACTCTTGTTGCGTAACTTCTTTTCCAGCTAAAGTGAGTGCGCGAAATGAATGCGTAACATTGGCAAAATGTCTGCTTTAAAAATGGCAAATGCATTTTTTAATATTGTATTGTTTCATTTTTTTATTGTTTATAAAATTCCTTGGGATTCCAATAAACTTGTTCTGTACGCATGTGTATACCACACATAGGCGCAACTAGAACGAACGTTTGGGGAGGGCACAATTCTGTGAATACTGTTATACTCAAGCTACTCCTACCTGTAATCAGTATCGTGGTCAGAATTTATGAATCTTAGACGGGGAAGGATGGCTATCCTGCGAATATTATAAAGGATCACCCACCACATCTTCAAGTAGGGGGTCCGGGGGTCCTCCTCCGGAAAATTTTCGGATTTCAAGGTGCAAAATAGTGCTATTTTAGCAGTTTTCATTGCTAAATATCACTGGTTATTCAATATTAAATTTATTGTAATTTTTAAGACCTTGGTTGGTTATTTATTTGGGGAGGGAGGGGCTGTGCCCTAGTGCCCCCCCCCCCTTAGTTGTGCCTATGATACCACGCCCTCTTGCGTTATTCGATTTGGCAATATCTTCTGTTAACAGCAAAGTTTGCTGCTTGTGCAAAGAGGCGGACTGTGTAACATACTCCAGGAGCTAGAGAACTCGCCTACCACAACGGCGATCAGGGTTCGATTCCCGTCGTGGCCGGTCCCCGGATTTTCGCTGGTTTCTCGGGATCTTCCGTTTACCCTGCCATTCTCATTCCAGCGCCACTCCATTAGAGGGCCACATTTTATCTCATCCTTCGGAGGAAGTCGTATGTCTACATTCTAGGGTTAGACACCCTACTAACACCATAGTTATTTATATCACATGTCAGAAATTTTCTCTTTAACTTGTGAAGTAGTTTATCTCACATATAAATGTTATATGCTTCCTTTATATGACAGCGGATTGTACTTTTTTTTTCAGGATTGTGGATAATGGTCAGTCTGGGTGATTGCGTAATGAGGCTACCAACATCGACTTGTAAGAGGTACATAATGCATGGAGTTCTAATGGGAACAGCCAATCAGCAAGGCTTATTTACTCTGGTTGCGTTGTGGTATGCCGGCCTTGCCTTGTGATTGGCTAGAATCACCCTTAATCGCCGAGTGCAGCGTAGTTATTACATTTACATGACGGCAACTTTCGCCGAGTGCAAATTACAGGTGAAGAAACCTTTTACAAAGGTCGCGTTGAAGATTCTCACCGGCCGTTTACACGCTCCGTCTTCTCATTACTATTCTTCTGCGTGCTCGTCTTAATTGACACAGCTAGTGGCTTCGCTTTCTAAGAGATGTTTCTCCCACACTTGCAGGAGTTGCTAATGAAGTCATACGGCGTTGATCTTCTCCTAGGTCCTTATTTCTCTTATCTGGTGTTGTTCCGTTCTCGCCCCTCCCACCTTTTTTTTCTAGAGTTAATAAATGTTCTTTGTCGTACGCTGCAAATATTATATGAAAAATAGTCTTCAAGGAATATATAAGTTATGTTACAAACAAGTTTATTTTAATCCAAAAATCGAAGGGGAATGCGCCATTAACTAATGAAAGTAAAACGTGCATTGTTTTGTTTTGCTTTTACCTTCAGTGTTTGTTTAGTAGATATTACTTGCAACTACATTTTCCTCGCACGAAAATAAAATAGCGTTCATTTTTTCATAACGGCACAGGCTGAGTAGGACAAAATCTCAGCTTGAGGCGTGCGTACAGTAACTCAAATTAAGTTTTCAAGTGCTTGGCAATGAATAGAAAGAAATATTGAATGGTGTTATGCAGTAGGCATCCAAGTCACGAACGTCAAGGCCAGACAAAAAAACAAGCTCCTAACTTAGCATACATTAAAACTTCAGCAGTTAAGAGGGCGTGATACATAATTCAACGCTAAAAGCATTAATATATAACTGTAGGTTTCTTGAAGTCAATTTGCGAAAATTAAACAATAGCAATCCTAGACAATAGTTTTAGCCAACGTTTTAAACAAAATTGTTTCCAGTGTTACGAACTTTAACTTGTCAAGTAGTTTCGCTCACATATAAATGTTACATGCTTCCGCCGGAAGCTCGTGCATTTAACTGCGGTGCAAGATATCACGCGTAACGTATTAGTAATTCTGGATAAATATTTACTGATAAAGTGGCAAATACCATTATCTAGAATTGTCATCGAGTATTTTATTCATATTGGCTTCGAAAAAACCGCACAACTCAATTGCTGTTTTCAGCGTTTATTTATCTGCCAAACACTCCTTAGTGCACGATTCGTCTCAGTTTTCAACGTATTTATTTTCATATTTGTACCAGATATATATATATATATATATATATATATATATATTAGAATTTTAGAATTTTAGACCTAAATTGTGCTTAAATCTTCCTCTTAGGAAATGTTTGTATATGTCATAGTTTTTACGAAATGAGTCGTAAACGTCAAAATGTGCACTTTACGGTTTTATGTACGCTAATAAAACCAACCTACATACCATACCGAAAAAAATTCACAGTGTATAACAATGTTGTAGGCTATTAAATGTCACATATAAAAACAAAAAACCAAATATTTTTGTATTTAATAAAAAGGTGAATTTTGAAATGAAAATTTCAAAATTTCAAAAATTGTTTAAAAATAAGAAAATTTGTTTATTTATTATTTTATATAGTTCAAATCATAGCCTGCAACATTGTTATACACTGTGAATTTTTTCGGTTTGGTATGTAGGTTGGTTTTAGTGGCGTACATAAAACCGTAAAGTGCAAATTTTGACGTTTACGACTCATTACGCCAAAACTATGAGAGATACAAAAATTTTCTAAGAGGAAGATTTCACAATTTATGTCTAAAAGAAGAAAAAAATATCTGGTACAAATATAATAATAAAAAAAAGACGTTGAAAACTAGCGTACCTACATAAAACAGTAAAGTATAAAATTTGACGTTTATGACTCATTACGCAAAAACCTATGAGAGATACACAAATTTTCCTAAGAGGAAGATTTAATCACAATGTACGTCTAAAATAAGAAGAAAAAATGGTACAAATATAAAAATAAAAAAGACGTTGAAAACTGAAGTAACAAAGCCCTTAACTTTTGCATGGCCTTACGAGGAAAAAATTTTATGAGAGAAAAATGTGGTAGCATGTAATTATACAATGCAAACACTATTCCGTATGTGTGTAGAATAATAAGCAAACACACAAAGCAAAACAGTTTGAGAGCCCGTTATATACTGATGATTAAAGTATCAAAAACTTCCGACTCGTGTTTGATGCTATGCTCCATCCATTCTAAGGTTGCAGCTAATAATTTTTGCACAGCATAAATTTCATTTGAAATATTTTAAAAATACAAGGTAACTGTGTTACGGCATAATCACAATGTAAGGAGTCAAGATATACTAATAGAATTTCTTTGATTTATTTCGTCAGAAATTTTTATTTCTGCTGCAACCTTAGAGTGGACAGAATATACACTCCAAGCTCAGGGTTCAGATTCTGAGAACGTGTTCTTTTTACAGTTGTTTGCCGCTGATAGTGTTATCTATTAGCTCGTGTAACCATTTGCGGTCAGATAAACTGAACGTGATCTGCCCGAATTGCTAGCGGTGTTGATGTATTTGGTCACGTGTAAGAATTATGTAATAAATTTAAATTATATAACCATGTTTTTTGCGCTCTTAGGTATCCAGTGACTGCAGCAAGTAGATGCTGTTTGTTGCCGGGGGAGGGGAGGCGTCACTGTCCGACCACAGACGGCGATGTGGGTGCGCGACGATTCAGTCGGCGAGGATCGTTGTCCTCTCGGCCTGTGTGCGACCTGCATGCTGATGACTTGCACCAATGGCGGTAGAGTTTGGGAGGTGGAAGAGGGGTGGGGATGGAGCATCGGTGACTCAACGTCACCGCAGATTCTTTTCTTCAAAGCCGCGGCGACCTCCGCTTGGTCGCCCGACCTTCGGCGCCTCACGTCCTGCGTTCATTCCCGCATTCTGCGCGGAGAGTAGTCGCCGGTTCAGGTGGACTATCCCCGAAAATACACTGGAGTACTCGTGAAGATGGCGATTTGTGGCGTAACATCTTGAGATGCTAGGTTTCAACTTCCGTGTGGTGTGTTAGCAGGAATGCTTTCCTTCGCCCGGGGCAACAATTGAATCGTGCATTTGAGAAAAGCACTAAGTCAAAATTGGCAATTTTTGGGTTTTATTAAAAATTAAGTAATATGGCCAAGCCCGATCGTTTGGCGATGAAAAGAACTAAGTCAGTCTACTGCATATGGGAGAAACAGGGTATAGACATTGATGATATTCCGTAGAACAGCACGAAGTCACCGACTTAGTTCCTTTCACCAACGACCTGTTCCTAAAATGTTACATGAGTGTTTTGTTGTTTTACTTGAGTTGTAGTGTGCAAAATGTTTTTGCAGGTATCCGACTGCTACAAACAAAAACAATGATTTTAATATGGTCGGTTTTCTGCGTATCTCGAATATGACGTTGTATACGTAATAATTATGGCCATGTATATGTAATTTAAAAGCATTAATATCAAATAACATTACCACAAAATATTATAAACCTATTAACTTGATTTCTTTACCTAGCAGAATTGGTATTGCTATATGTTTAGTGAAGAAAGTAACTAAGCCAAAAGTGTTAAAAAATATCAAACTATTAATTCAACATTTTAATAATGATAATGTTAGTTTGTATTCAATTCTAACAGTGTTCTTAACTGTCAAATAAAGTGATAAATATATTTGTTCAAGCATACAGAAATTATTTACTTTTTTTGCTCTCCTGTAAAGTAGCCATTTTTGACTTAGTACCTTTCTCAAATGCACGATTCAATTGTGTTTTACTCCACCCCCCCCCCTTCCTCTCCCGGCCCCTTTTCACAACAGTCCACTCAACCCAACAGTAATAGGCCTAAACTTATCTTGCATACGTTATTTTGCGCTCGCGTAGATAACAATATTAAACTTTAGTAGAAATACATAAAACCTGTACTGAATAGCTACCATTAGCAATGTTTTATGTCTACATTCTAATTATAAATTCTGTACTTATAAAAGTATAGTGTTCTAGAATGTAAAAATATAAAAATTAAATTTTGGAATTGTATCTTTTTACACTCATTTCAAGTTCATTCCCAAGAATAAATGTCGGCACCACCGGCGGCCCCTCTAACCCTGCGCCCGGGGCAGTCTGCCCCTTGCCCCCCTTCCTACATCCACCCCTGCGTTTTAGAAGAAGGAACTTTTGTTTCTGATACTGTTTGTCGTCTGTTCGTGAAACTGTTACCCTATTTTACAGAGTCAATGAGAATTCCACCGGTGTATAGACGTTTTCCTTTCGGTTAAGGGTGCCACCTGGTGAAGGGAGTGTTTGTGTGTGTGAGGCGAAAATCGATGAGGCGCTACGAGCGACATTGGACGGCGCATGTATTGTGATATCGCCTCTACGTCCAGAGTGGTAAACCCGCGCGCAGTGTTCACGCCGTAAAGTTTTTACTGAGGGATTTTAAAGTAGTGACTATATAATTTTATTGAACACGTCTCTGTAGATAAATCCAGTGTACTTGTAGACCTCAATTTCGAGCAAATACGTTACATATATCTTGAGAAGCAACCGCGTGAAAAAGCCGATTATAGCCAAGTTTGAGGGCTTTAAAATAATGCTTCCAATGTTAGCGGTGTCTTGAAAGTCACATTCACAAGTAGTGTGAAGTGTGTTTTCTTTTCGTAGATAAGCATCGTGGACGCACGTTTACTGGTCTATGAGAAAAAAAGTAGCTCGGAACACGCTGCATGCAGTTCGAGCGCCAGCCAGGCGGCCTCCTTAAGAAATTGCCTGCTGTTTTTTTTAAATATAAACAAAGCCACGCAAGTAACAACCAATGTGTATGGATTGTACTTTACTCAAAAGTTAATGTCTAAATTAGAAATGAGTAATATTTTTTAATCATTCAAGACGAGGAAGTGCCTACATTATCGCGAACCATCTGTCGGACATAAGGAACAAATATTGCCGCTTTTTGTGTGACATTTTGCACTTATTTTTAAAAAGTGTTTATTTATTCGTTGTGGAAACAAAAGAAAATATTTAGTTGTTGCAGAATATTATTTAAATTGTTGAGGGTGTTTGGATACGTGACTTTACCTTCCATATCTGTTGTTTTCAAGTGTCACTTAAATATGGCAAACTCACCATTTTGATGCCACTCGGGGGGGGGGGGGGGTCCCTGATCAAACGGACGTACTGAGATTGAATTACTCTCATTGAAAATTTGTGTCATGTACTACTTCAATAAGAGTGTTTTTTTTTTTTTTTTGTTATTTGTGTAGAATAACGAATTAATTTTTTTTTTAGTTTCGACAAATTATTTTATCACAAAAGTGTTCATTGTGTGGTTTTATTAAATATCTTGTGAAGTTATTCAGAGTGGATTATTTTATTTCGGAAATGCAATTGGTTTTCATTATTTACTCGTTCATGCGTTTTCATAATGTTAACAATTACACGTAAGAAAAATGTGAGTGCATGGAATGTCTATAAAACAAACGGTATTTCTTACGAATGAAAAATAGTACATTCCGAACACACAATACAAACCGTTGGTGAGCTCGTTATATACAGATGACTAAATCAATAAAACCTTCAGACTCATGTTTGATAATATACTATCCAAGGTCATGGTATGGATTCTACGAACTTTTTTTTCCAGTTGTTTGCCGCTGATATTTTATTAGTTAGTTTGTGTTACCATTTGTGGACATATAAATTGAAAGTGACTGGCCTGAATTGTTAATGGTAGTGATGTATAAGGGCACATGTAAAAAATTATACTGTGTAAAGTACAAACTGGTACTGATCGGCCTATTCCGACGCGGTCGAAGTGTCGGTGTGCAAGTTTGCAGATGAAGCGACCATATTAGGCAAGCACGTGTAATAATACCCTTCGTCCACTTTTACTGTTGCGATCCTCCGAGGTGGTCTGGTTAACTCCTGGCAGCGTCTGCAACCGCGCTCCACACTACTGCTAGGCGGGTTGCATTGACCACCATAAGGGGCGATCAACTGTCCTCCTTGCTTTCCGCCTTCCACAAAATATTTTTCTCCATGGCTCAAGGTCACGGGGACATTAGTTTTCCCTGGTGTTGCGAGGATCACGGAGAAAGCTCGAGGAGAAATTTGTAAACACGTCCCAGAACGGTTAGTCACTAGGCATTCCTGTTGGCGCTTAAACTTACTAATGGATCACGTTTGCGACATATTTTGCATTTTAATATTTTATTGAGGTAAACGTGTACCAAATTTTTGTGTATAGTAACTACTCTGCAAATTTTTTCATCTGCATCTTTGTGTTTAGTTAGTATAGTAAATTTTCGTTACTCTCACAATTTTCAAGAGCACTATTTCTTTCGACTCTGACGTGTCGTTACAAAATAATAAAAAAGGTTAAATTTTTTTCTACCTTAAGAAATGTTTTTGGCAGTAATATCTTCCAAACGAACTGTATTCGGTTTTGTTAGTCAGCCTTGAGAACACATCCTTGTAGAATCTGGGTTATAATCAGGAAGTACGTTTTTTGTTTCAATTTAGATGCAAGGATTTCGTTTGAGAACGTTTTATGTAAATTGGTAGTTATGTTGGTAATTTGTTACAACTCCTTAAGTTTACCTTTTTTGGTGTAGATATTAATTAAACCGCGTATGCTATTTGTAGTTCCCTAAATTGTATGTTACCACTCTTTATACAGTCGCCGTAACAAATTTGTGTTCATTATCTCTGATCTCGGATGTTATAGATAAAAATAGTGTAGGAATAGTATGATTTTAAAGTTGATATTTAAGTGAAACTCGCTGCTATCGTTAAAAACTTCAGTACATTTTGTTGTTTACGTAATCACCTTCGTTTTACATTTGAATTGTTCATTATGGAACATAGCTGAGTTATACTCAGAGTCAGAAGGCGAAAGTACTTAGATCGTTGTGGGAAGGTCATCCTTATTGCCGTCCTGGTTCGCACAAGTACGTCTCTACGACACACGACAATTGTATTGACACAAAAGATTTTCGTTCCCATGGCGCGCGGTAACTCTGCGTATGATTTCACCCTAAACATGTATTACAACTGAGTAACTGTTTGAATATAAAGCTTCTCACGCAACTACTTCGTCAATTCCATCTTAAAATAACGCCATTAATACTCACACAAAGATAGCTTAGCTTTTATATACATGTCATTAAAGACAAACATCAGACAAGTAGGGAGATTATACGACCTTGGCCTGCATTAAGACCGTTCAGCTGTGGAAAATCCAAAATTTTATACTTGCACGAAATTATGATACTTTTTAGACGTTACTAGTCACTACGGGACACTCGTATAGAATTTTTTTGTATGCATAGTATTCCCATAACTAAATGCTAGTAAAAAAATGTTACGTTTCGACTGAATGTATACAAGCGCAAATCATTTGCAGTTACTGAAATTAAATTATTTGTACGAGTGACGCGCTATGATCTAAAAGTTATTTAACAAAAAAATTACTTTTGTATTTGTAAGATCTTTTGAAAATGTAGGACTTCAAATTTCACTTTCGGACTGACTTACGACGACGCCGAGAGTCAGTTCATGCCTCGCCGCCGAGCAGGCTGGTTATTCCCCGGCCATAATTATTAAGGTCCTGGTAATGTTATTGACGTTGCTGTACCTGTGGATATTGATGATGCAATAGCACGACAACATGATATAGAGTATAGTACTGCTACAGGTCATAAGGATATTCGTCGTGCAGATGAAAAAGCGATTGTTAATTTCATTAACGATTATCGTTCTACAGGTAATTGGCATTCATTTATTGGTGCAACAGGTCTCGGACTGAAATACGGTGTAGAAAGTGTAACAGGCGTTTTATATCCTAGTATGCCTAAAATTTCTCCTAAAGGACAACGAACGAGAGCTGATTGGAGTGCTATACGAAATATCAATAAGAGTCGTGCTGCACGTAAAACTTTGGGATTAACAAGTAATAGGAAGCAGACTGAATAACCTGGTAAACGAGCTACTCAACCAGACGATCCCGCACCTGGACCATCATCATCTAAACCTCCTGCGGAGCAAGATGCTGAAGCTGGTCACCTGTACCTGGATAATGCTATCATCTTATGCTTACGTAAATACTGACTTATTTCTACCTTCAATATTTTATGAAACTGAGCGTACAGTATTCAAAATATCAAAGAATGAAGCACGGGACGATTATAAATTAAATAACATATTAAATGTGCTTCAGACGTCGCATTTTGTAAAACACTTAGGCTTTCTTTTATTACCGACTACCTTAAAACCTTGAAGAACTTGCAGGCGTATGTGTTTCCATGATAACATAGAAAACGAGGCCACGTGGTTACTGGACTGCCCAGCGACAGATACGAGAGCCGAGGATCAGGTGATGTGAAAATTTGATTTTTTTCTAACGCCTTAGCACTACATCAAGTAGCTGTCACGAAGTATTGCTCCTGACTTACTTAATTCTATGTTTATATTTGTATAGGTCATTCGAGACAAAGCGAGCACAAAAAATTTAACCTTTTAAAAATATCACTAGCCGTTACTGCAAATAATTCAACATTAACTCTAGTTGCCTTACTGCTTGTACGGTTGGCAGCAAAATTACGCAATTTAGTTCCATGTAGTTCCCTATTTAAATACAACTATACTATAGCAGAGTCAACCGAAATCGACGTACTAGTATTTTACACAGTTAATATATTTTTTAAATTGTACTTTATAGGTTCCTGTCAACCGCACAAGTTTATCTTACACGCGCAAACTCAAGTGACGTGTCCAGAGAGGTTAGACGTTTACCGTCGTTGGTCGTTACGCGCGGAAAGATACGAATTGGCTGAAAATAGGGCTTTATTGAGTGCTCATTTTATTCCGAATCTCCTATATCTGACTGCACAGTATGCTCAGGCGTCTTTTTACTAGCTCGTTAACTTCGTTGTAGTAAACGTTCTGTGTCTATGACAGTGCCAGCTATATATGTTATGATACTTTGATTTTCCATAATTTTGTCTAACTTTCACAGCAAAGAAGTGCTCTCGTTTATGGTTAAAAATAATAACTTTCGCTAAAAAAAAAAGGTCGAAACAGGGTAGCGTGCAGAAGTTGCGCTCATAAGTCATAGAAATATATGGCATAGGTACAAAATTTATTCTGTGACTTTAGCAGTCATGCGGCAGACACGGTAGCCGAGAAGATGGTGTAGTCGGCTGGCTGACTCATACGCAGCACACAAGACTGATGATTACAGCATCCAGCACAAGGTCTGTCCTCCTGGACCAAACAGTAGGCGGCGTGACGCTGCAATTAGGAAGCTGCGGTAAACCGCTACACGGCAGATACGCGAATATATGATGAAGGCTACACTGATGCGCGCGCGCAGTATCCCATCGCCCCTACGCGCGCTGGAACTGCCAGACTTTTTAACATTTTAAGGGCGTTCCAGAGGGGGAAAAAATCATAATTTTATATTGGTATGAAATATTGTTAGTTTTGTAGACGTTATTTCGGAGTGCATTATCCTCTTACAAAAAAAAATAGCTCAGTCAGATTTCCCCAATGGCTTTTCAAAGTCAAGATTTGCGTGTTTTTGGTTCATACACCTCCGCCCCCCTTCCCCAAAAAACTAATCAACATAATGAAACGAAATAATCCACCATGGAATTACATTTCAAGGACTATGGCTTTACGTACACTATATATATATATATATATATATATATATATATATATATATATATATATATATATATAAACGCATTCAAACAATGTCTGGTATGTTTAAAGAATTTATAACATTTATAACATTTTGCTATTTTTTAGAATTTTTTAAATACCAAATTAGTTTGTATTGCGTTTTTATGTACTTAAAAGCCCTAGCTCGTAACATTTACTTTCAGTGTAAATTATTTCGTTTCATTATGTTGATTGGTTTTCGTAGAGTGTATTAACTAAAAACATCCAAATAGTGACTTTGAAAAGCCGTTGTGGGAAATCTGGCTGAGCTATTTTTTTCTTCTTAAAGTATAATGTACTCCCAAGAAACATCTACACGTACATACATAAATTTTGGCTTTTTCCCTCTGGAACGCCCTTTTAAGAGCACATGTCACTAATCTTGCTGATTTTTACGTAATTCCTTCCTGATTCAAAATTCGTTAAGATTTATATGAAAATATTACAATAGGGACATAAGTTGATTACGTTAACTTTCATTTCGTGCATTACATACGAAATATTAAAGAGTCATTATGATAAAATCAAGATAGTATAAAATGAACGATAATTATTATCTCTCATCGTGTAATAAACTCCAAAGGACTTATAATAAGGCTATTAATAAGAACGTTTATGTAATCATAACATGTATGGTTTTTATAACAGACGTTGCCGGTATTTCGTCACACCCGTCATTTATCATACGAAAATAAGTAATTTTAACGAAAGATGTGACATAGAATCTTACGGACTGCACACGTTTTCTGTAGATCAAGATAGTAATGTAGAAACACACAGAGATACCAGCACTATTGGTCTGTCCCCCAGTGTGCTCTGTCGTATTGGTCCGCATCACATCTGACACGCCTACACTGTAAAAAATTGCATGTGTGTGTACGGGTACTAGCGCACCTGCCTCCCACCAAGGCGATCCGGGTTCGATTCCCGGTGGAGTTGGTCCCCTCGGATTTTCTCATGCGGGAATCGTGCCTGACTATACCGCTGGTATTCCGGGTTTTCTCGGGGATCTCCCGTTTGTGTCATTCCGGCGGTTTTCCTTTGTAAGACACCCCTTTCATTCCATTAGAGGGCCTCAGTCCACGCCAACCCTTAAGAGGGCGTGCCACATAATTCAACGCTAAAAGCATTAATCTAAAACTGTAGGTTTCTTGAAGCCAATTTGCGAAAATTAAACAATAGTAATCCTGGACAATAGTTTTGGCCAACACTTTAAACAAAATTGTTTCCAGTGTAACGAACTTCTGAGGCACAATCTCTGACGCCGGAACATCGTGCATTTATTTAACTGCGACGCAAGAGATCACGCGTAACGAATTTGTAATTTTGGATAAATATTTACTCATAAAGTTGGCAAATACCATTTCCTAGGATTGTCATTGAGTTATTTTTATCCATATTTGCTTCGAAAAAAGCGTATAAATCAGTTGATGTTTTCAGCGTTTATTTATCTACCACGCACTCTTAAGGCAAGCTGATGCCTGCATGCGCCCAGTTATATATCTGCATTCCGGTGTGCAATACCCTATTTTCGTGTCGCGTGCGTGTGTGTATATATATATATATATATATATATATATATATATATATATATATATATATGCATGTGTGTGTGTGTGTGTTCAAAATCAAACTCATAACAAGTACATCAAGCAAATACTGGGCTAAATTGGATACGATGTCATTTTACATGCTCAATGTGGCAACACTGCACGGAGATAGTTTCATCTTGCGCAAGTCCAGGCCAGGTATTATATTATGTGTGTTAACATCGAGTGAAGGTAGATTCATGTTTGGACTGCTCGGGATTTTAATCTGGAACCATAATATGCAGGTCAGAACAGTAGTAGCAAGATAAGGTTTGTATGTGAAGTGCAAGAGCTGACTAAGTACAGTACTATGTTGCCATGTTGTGCATATAAAATGCTTATCCTACAACGTTTTGCCACTAAAATCTCCCATTTAGCCCAGAATTCGCGTGGAGTGCTTACTAGAGATGTTTAGTCGGGATAGGTGAGAGAAAGAGATAGTGAGAGAGAAATGTGGATAAATGAGGGGGTGCGAAGGAGTAGCTATCGGCTACTGCTGTGAGCGGAGGTCTATAGTGACGTGAGCGGACTGTCTTTGCGACTTGTGCTCCCACACATGTGCACCTGTGGCACGCGGCGACGTTGCCAGGTAGTGCGGACGTGACACGGTCAAGACACACTTCATCTCATATCTAGGCTCAGGCTTTTTTTTCCACAATATCGGTTTCGAACAGAAATGATTTACTCTGTTGGGAAGTTGCGAGTATTGCTGTAGAAATAAAAATATTGAAAAGGGGACGGGGGAAATACAGTAATGTATTGCCTTGTTTCTTTGGGCGTGAAAAATACTTTTTGCGTACAGTTTTCAGGGTACAAAAAACTGCCCTAGATGATCCTAGAGCAAAGTCGGCCACATCTAGATGAACAAACTAATGGTAAGGGCTTAGAATAATAATGCTGATAAGTGAGGCTTAGTAATTTCCACAAAAACGATTAATTGCTGTTACATATAAAATACACGTAAGGAATTGAAACAAGTAGCTGAAAAAAAAATAATACCGCGAAAATCTCGTGTTCCTAGCAAGGTGAGGTTTAAACCTACGTACCTATATTACAACAGTCGCCTGAACAAAAAAAAAAAAACACATGTAGAGTATAAAGGCGGATACGAACTCATTAATCTAAATTATCAATTTTTTTTCATAAAAATTATTTTAAAAAAAAAACCTACCAAAAGCCATGAAATTCAATATAAAAAAATTGTAGTCCTGTAAAGCTCACCCATTCCTTCTACGAGGCTGGTACAAACGAATTTGAATGACATTTCGGTCTTTTTAAAATTGTATTTAGTAATTTTTTAAGATAAATTTTTTGTAAATCTTGCTATTGTGTTTTTCACTGATTTTCTTCCCCTTTTTGTACACGAATGTCCAGGTTTTCTTAGTTGAATTTTTATGTTTCTGAACTATTTGCGTTCGTACCCGTTTTTATACTCCACTGGTATATGTTTCAAAATCTGCTGGAATGGCTTTGTGAAAGCTCACAAGAAGGAATATAAAAGACAGATAGGAAGGTGGTTTCATATCACTCCCTCGGAGCGCACCGTTACGCTAGGTGTGGCAACACCGCACTGAAGCCAGACGCCCGGAGCTGCTACATTCTCGACGGCGTGTTACATAACGGCGTCGTGCAGAAACACATTGCGAAAAAAAAAAATTGAAGTCAAGCGGCGGCAGCTTTCACTCTCAACGGACGAAGTGGCGAGGTTTGGTCCACCGAGAGAATACGGGGCAGACTCTGCGTAGTAACTACAAACCTGTTAAGAGTTATATGTAGGGACCCTTGTTTTTAGCGAGAAGAATATTGCCTCACTTTGTTTCCGTGCCTTACGCGCACATCTGCAGTTCTGCTTCGTGGTCAGTGATTGGATATTTAACTGTCACGAGCCTTGAGATTCTACCGGCAAATCACAGGCGTGTGGTGTTACAGGAACGTTATTGTAATTGGCTCAGTAAAATGAGATACGGCTCTTCACACAGACACGCTGCCAATAACAGTGAAGAAGAATTGCATATGTACATGTAAGGCACTGAAAGTAACTGGGACAAAATTCTTTTTGCGAAAAAACATGGTCCTTAGTGGACGTTAGGTATTTTTTTACGCTTGAGACACGGAAACTGGGAAGGCGACAATTCTAATATAACACGGCCGTCAAACACCTCATCATCTCAAGGCGCGAGGTAGGTACTAAACTAGCGTGCAGTGTTTTCGTAGAACGTATTTTTCAACGGGACTTCAAACAATGACTCTGTTATTTTATTTGTGGAAAGTATGTGGTCAGGTCCAATACAGGTTTCTATCATTTTGTTTTAAGATTACGATTGATATTTTATCAGCTATATAGAAGCGTACCTTTTTAGAACGTTTGAGGAGCTTGGTAATCATGTTTTTAGCTAGCGGACGGCATCTTTAAAATTATAGGAACACAGTTCGAAGAGTATCTTCTTTTCGTAGATAAACTCATTGAAAACATTTATAATAGTTACACAAGAAAAAATATTTTCCGTATCTCGCTACAGCACGGCAACATGCGCCAGGTTCGCTAACTATTCAAGGGTGTTCAAGTGCGAAAAATACACAATTATATATTTATATAAAATATAGTTAGTTTTGTAGACGATACTTGTGAGTGCAGTTTCCTCTTACGATACAACTTTAACTGACGTAGTTTTCTCATAACGTTGTGTCCAAGTCAAAATCTGCTTGTTCTGCTGGCATGTAAATAGTGAAAACCAATTGATTTACGTGCATGAAATAATTTAGAGTGAAATAGCATATTGTGGGCTACGTAATGCAATATTTGAAAAAATCCCGCGAAATGTACTTGTATTAAAAAAAAAAAGCTGAATTTACAATTTTTTTCTGTACTTTTGCGATTTTTATTTTAAATTCAAAGTATTACGTTGTGGGTTTTTTTGTGTTTTATTTCATAGCTCATGTAATGTAAGTTCACAGTGAATTATTTTGTTTAAGTAGGTCAGTTGGTTTTCACTTTTTGCATGGCAACGTAACAAGCTAATTTTGACTTTGACACCCCGTTATGAGAAAACTATGAGAGCTAAAATTGTTTGGCAAGAGTAAAATTATTCACAAGTTTCTTCTACAAAACTAACAATATTTCATAAAAATATAAAATTATGATTTTATCGCACTTGAAAATCCTTAAGCTCACGATAGACATGCAATTCCCGCCATTATTTTTATGTATATATTTTCCAGATATATATTTTTTTGTTTTGTAACTAAATTTTCTCTTATGATATTTTTTTTAATCTATCGTAGTTTTTCCACAATGGCTCGTCAAAGTCAAAATTTAATGTTACTGTTTGTAAGGATGACGCTATGAAAAATAACCTGCTGGGGTCGTTGTAGGTTCGTCCGGTGTTGCCGTGAACATGTTTCCCCGGTCACCAGAGGTAACTCAGGTTGTGACTTAAGGGCGTTCAAGTGCGATAAGGTCATACATTTTTATTTTTATGAAATATTCTTAGTTTTATAGACGATACTTGTGAGTGTAGTTTACTCCTACAAAACAATTTTAGCTCGCATAGTTTTCTCATAACGGTGCGCCAAAGTCAAAATTCGTTTGTTACGCTGCCATGCAAATAGTGAATACAAATCAACCTACTTAAACAAAACAATTCACTGTGAACTTTCATCCCATGAGCTATGCAATAAAACACTTCAAATACCCACAAGGGAATATTTTGATTTTTTAAAATCACAAAGTACAGAAAAAATTTACTTAAATTCAACATTTTAAAATATATAAAAATAGTTCGCTGGTTGCTTCCTAATGTTTTATTACGTAGTCCGTGGCGTGATATTTTACAGTGAATTATTTCACTTCCATGAGTCAACTGGTTTTCACTATTTGCATGGCAGCGTAACAAACGAATTTTGACTTTGACGCACCGTTATGAGAAAACAATGAGAGCTAAAATTGTTTCGTAAGTTGAAACTACACTCACAGGTATCGTCTACAAAACTTAACACAAATTCATAAAAATGTAAAATTATGACTTTATCTCTGTTGAACACCCTTAACACTTGTTGAGCGTATTCCGCTTAGAGGCGACAAGGGAAATGTTCATAGAACATGAGTCGAGCTTAGAACCAGCGCTCTCATGCCTCGACCGCGTATATGAGACAGCCGCAGGCACGCGGTATTGTTGAATGACTCGCCTTTCCCCGCGACAGTCCTTGGCATTTGACGCTGATGTTGTTTTCAGATAATCGACAGAAAATTACTCGCGCCTGGTCCATAAACTTCTACGTGGACTCTTTTCCAAGCAAGAAATCCAGTCTTTTAACATTGCTTTAAAAACATTGATTTTGGGAACAACCTATTTTACATGGCAATTTGTGTTTATTTTCCTTGTATTCAAAATACATTACATGACGTTAATTTCAGGGACTTTATTTTCATAGGGACCGCGGTGGCCTCCCACCAAGGCGATCCGGGTTCGATTTCCGGCGGGGTCGGTCTCCGGATTTTCGCATGTGGGAATCGTGCCGGACGATGCCGTTGGTAGGCGGGTTTTCTCGGGGATCTCCCGTTTCCCTTGTCTTTTATTTCGGTAATGCTCCATACTCGCCTAATGTCACACTTGACCAGCGCTAAAGACCTCGATGTTAAGATTGCGAGGCAGATAAATAAACGCTGAAAACATCAATTGATTCCTACGCTTTTTTCGAAGCCAATATGGATAAAAAAACAATGACAATCCTAGATAATGGTATTTGCCAACTTTATGAGTAAATATTTATCCAGAGTTACTAATTCGTTACGCGTGATCTCTTGCGCCGCAGTTAAATGCACGAGGTTCCGGCGTCAGAGATTGTGCCTCAGAAGTTCGTAATACTGCAAATAATTTTGTTTAAAACGTCGGCTAGAATTTTTTTCTGGGATTGCTATTGTTTAATTTTCGGAAATTTGCTTCAAGAAACCTACAGTTGTAGATTAATGCCTTTAGCGTTGAATTATGTTCCGTGCCCTCTTAAGAGCTGACAATATATATATATATCTTTATTTTGATTACAGCAAAAATATATATATATATCACATTTCTTAATTTTCTCCCGACTCTTTTTTGGATTTGTGACCTGTAGCTCGAAACAACAGTTCTGGAAACTGGCACAGTTGGTACGCGACCGAGCGAGTTGAAGCAACGGCGACACGCTGGACCCGCGTTTTGGAGGTCCCTGGTTCGATTCCCGACTCGGGCCGTCATGGTTTTGGTTTCCCGTGGTTTCCCGAAATCTCTTCAGGTGAATGTTTGCGATAGCTGTGCCACCAGGGCTAGATTATTGCATCTGGGACGCCCAAGGCCCATAAGTATCAGCGCCCCCGCAGCCTATCTTCTTTTACATCCATCCTTACCAACTTGCGCCCATTTCCCATTTTCAACATCACATTATCTAAAATTTCCTGGCCCTGTCCCCTTGCTATTTTTTAGTTCTAACAATAACAGCGACGAAAAATGAAAATCTACTACGTGTTCCCGCTTTCGGGTAGGTTGTTCTTATGCGTTTTGGCCTTCGAAAAGACGCCATATTTGAAACACTTTAAAAGTTGACATAGTATGCCACGGTTCTTTCACCGTCGTATTTGCCCTGTTTATGTTTCTGGGACCTGCCCCCCCCCCCCCAATTGCAGCATCATGTAGTGGAGTTATCGAGAAATTGATATCGTAAAAATATTCTCCGGGTTTAAATATCTGTGTGTACCAATATTCATTATTGGGGTAATATTCGTTGTTTTTGGAATTTTATAATATGTGTATGTATATAATATGTGTATATACATACTTTCGTGAATTTTTTTCCGATATTTTAGTAGTTATAGGGTGGAATGTAAATCGCGGAAAAGCTTGCGGGTACAGGTAGCCAAACATAAATCAGGAATAACGAGTATAGGAACCACACCTCCATTGTAAATAGTAAGAATGTATAACCAACGTGAAGGTTGTTTTGATGAACAAGTAAGGTGACGATAATTTCGACAGCCACTTCGAATGGAACCTTGACCTTCTGGATTTAATTCAGGCACATGACGATACGTGTCCAGGGAATAAAGTGCGACCAACATCCCATCACATACTTTGGAAACATGAAGTCGCCGTTCTTATTAAGCATGTATTTATGTTCCTGTGCGCTTGTAGCAACCCACCGCAGTGAATAAAGAACAGGAATGACATAAGGGACAGAAAAATGTGCACCTCTCCGAACACGCTCAGAAAAACCGTTTCTAAGATAAGACAGTCTGAGCATGATGGCAATGCCGACAGGAGGCAATCCGTGTAGCATGCTTAGCGATGTACAACCATATTACCGAGAGGTATGCAACATGCGTGACAACAAGGTATGCAGGGACACAGGCAGGACGTCATTAGTAGTACGTAAACAAATGTTTTATAATTAGGACCCGTTATTTTTCGCGAAAAGATTTTTTAGCACTTTGTTCCAGTATCTTACGTGCGCACCTGCATCTCTGCTTTGTGGTCAGTGATTGGATGCCTTGACATACAACGTCTGGAGGTTAAACCCGCAAATCACAGACGTGTCGTGTCAAAGTTATCCGTGTACTGATTGGCACAGTCAAATGAATAATAACTCTGCACAGAAACACTCTACCAATAATCGTGAAGTTGAGGTGCAGGTGTGCACGTAAGGCACTGAAACAAAGTAAGGCAAAATTCTTTTCGCGAAAACTACCGGGTCCTATGTGTAGTTTATAAACTCGCAGGAAAGCACAGGAGCTGCTATGTGTTCATAACACGACACAATGAGTACACATTGTACTTAACATTCCATCAAGATTACACGTGCATTGTAAGAATATACATGTACTATCATAATGTATATACGTGAATCAGTGATGGTTTAGTTAAATAGATGGCAGTATTATTCTGACAATGTAAAGAGTTTCCTCGTTGGAGCTTGCGGCTGGTCGTAAGCAAGGTCTCCAGGCGAGTGTTCTTGTGATAGGTTGCCCAAGTGGCCGGAGAGGATCCTCGCCACCCACGACCGCCAGGTTTGGGCAGGCACGAGCAGCGAGCAGAACAAACCTTGCACTCCCACGAGCAGATGTAACGGCGGACCGGGGCGCACCTCGAACATTTGCCACACTCTCCAGAGGCGTCAAGTGAATGACCAAGCATCTGGTCGTTCTAACTAACCGTTCTGCTTCTAGGCGTGGGCTGCACCAGGGACAAACCCAAGGACTGGCGTGTGCTGATATGAGCAGCAAACTTACATAATCATACATGTCCACAAAAAAAACTGAAAATGAGTTTAACATTTTCCGTATAGGATAAACCGACAATTTGTCGTGATATATCTTAATATTGTGATAAACTACTTTGCGGACTTCACATAATGGATGACTTGAAGTACACGCCCCCTGACGTCACCGCAGCGGAAAAGTACTGTGGAAAACAAAGCTTGTTTACAAACATGCTGATTTGTTAGTTGGTAATTGCAGAATGCAAAAAATGTTGCGCATTCATAGATTTGCACGCAAGGGTAAAAAACATTAGTTTCAATTCCATGGTTAAGACGCAAATACATAAGATTAATGTTTACCTGAAAAAACGGCAAATTCTAAACAAATAATTAATTTTCTTGACATACATCTCATCCGGAACACGTGAAGCCAAACAGCTAAATTAAGGTTATGTTTCGGCTGCGGTATCCATGGAGATAGGAATTGTTTCCCACACCTGACTGAAGCTCCGCCTCTTTTCAAGTCGTCCATTGGAAAGGTTCTCTGCACACCTAGTTCACTATATTACCGACAGAGAGCAGACGTGTGTAGTTCCTGCAATATGTGACCAATATACATGGACCGCTGTTTTTCGCGAAAAGAATTTTGCCCTACTTTGTTTCGGTGCCCTACGTGCACATCTGAAGTTCTGCTTCGTGGTCAGAGATTGGTTATTTAAACTGTCACGAGCCTTGGGATTCTACCGGCAAATCACAGACGTGTGGTGTTGCAGGAACGTTATTGTAATTGGCTCAGTCGAATGAGATACGGCTCTTTATACAGACACGCTGCCAATAACCATGAATAGAGGTACGCCAATTTCGCGGATTCATCTGGCAGCAGCCTAGACTTGTCAGTCCTATACACGCACTGGCCACAATCGATTATCTATTGGCTTATAACCGTACAAGCAGGTAGCAAGCGATAGCACTTCGCATTATTTCCTTATTTCCTACTGGCTTGCAGTAGTCAAACGCGTTTCGTAACAGCCGCCAGCAAGTCACAGACATGACAATGAAGTATACATAATTGGCGTTCAACCTGACCTGGAATGTATCTGCGAAATTTACGTACATCTAACCATGAAGCATAATTGCAGATGTGTACGTAAGGCACGGAAACAAACTGGGGCAAAATTCTTTTCGCGAAAAATAGAGGTCCTAAGAATATATCACATATAAGATCATAATTAAAATGTTTAACATATTTCTGTTATTGAAGTTTGAAGCCTTAGTGTCACGAAGTAGTGTAGGTTTACCCTACAATGTTGGTGAGTTAGACATGAATATGTAGTCAGATTTGATTTTTAAAATACGTGCCACATTTAAAAAATCAGGTGAAAATGTGTGGTTTCAGTCAAAACCAGGTAAGACCACCCAATTGTGATATTGTCAATTCTTAACAGGGGCAGAACAGCTGTTACTGATTGAAAGGCGTCGAGTTGTGAAATGCTACTTCCGACAAGTTTAGTACATCTATAGCCATATGCCCATGTTCATTCATTTGGAATTTGGCGTGAACATTTGACTTCTTATTTATTTTAATAACGAAGGTATACAATATTTACATATGTCACATTTATAAACATAATTTACAACTAAAGTGACGTGCAATAGTAAACCTAGCGGATTAAATTTCGCCCTGTAATGTATTACAATGTAGACGTGTATTGTTTTGAACGTTCCCTCATATGAGTGTTAACTCCCCTTCTCTCTATGATGTTTGAAGTAAAAACATGCAAATTTTGACTTTGGAATGCCAATTTGGGAAAACTGGCTGAGCTAATTTATTTTTGTAAGCGTAAATTGTACTGCCAAGTAACGTCTTCAAAACTAACATTAATTCATACAAATATTCAATTACTAGTTGCATGTTCTCTTGAACGCCCTCGAGTGAAGAAGTAGTGTATCTAGTAAGACCGCGGCGTATTACTGTGCAATCGCAGGAACAGTAGTTGAGGCAAGTATCGCGTGTACGACCCGTGAATCATGCCGCGAGAGACGTTTGTTTGCATAACGCCGTCAGCATCTTTCCTCCTCAGCTTCCATCTCCAGCCACGCGCCTCTGTCGCGTGAAATATTCAGCCCGCCTGACACAGCTCACTCGAGCTAATCGAATTAGCGTGGCAGAGCGAGGGCAGGTTACACGACGAAAATACACGCGGCCTGAGGGTCAGAGGATGAAGGGCTTATTTAGAGGGGGGAGGTCTCATCGACCTGCCCCGAGCCACCGGGTCATGCCGTCACTGTGCTCAAATTTGACAGCTAGTCTGCGGGCAGAACTTTTAATACTTTGTGATATGTGACACAATGCAAAACATTTTCAGTTCTAAAATGTACATGAGATTTCCATTTCACCATCAGTATATGTGGTTCGGGGTAAAATGAGCACTTTTTATTTCCTTTCAATTAATTTATAGAGTCCTGCCACTTATTAATGCAGACAAAGAAATCCACGTAACAACCAAATTGTGTACACGTTGTCCCTAAAATCCGGTATCATAGGAACACTTCGGTCTCATAAGGAAAGTTAAAATAAGGAATATGTGAATGTAATGAAATGTTATTGTGAATAACAACGTTAAAGTTTCATGCCACTCCATCCCGCCGGCCATGTTACATCGTGTACAAAGAAATTTTAACCGCCTCATACGCTTGTGCACAGCACATCGCGGCCATCAATTTGAACATTTTCTGTCGTAACGGCACATGGAAGTGAATATAACACACTGCAACACACTACATCACTAGTAATCCATTCCATATTCCATCAATTCCTATTTACCATATGAGACCGGACTTATGGGACATACTATATAGATTGTGCCGTAGTCAAAAGTTAACGTCTGAAGGCGCAGTAAATTATGTATTTTAGTTAGTACTCCAGGCAAGGTGTTATTCAAAAGCGAACTACCTATACCGTAGATTTTGTCTTGTATTGTGTCACATGCATACTAACTGCTGTATAGACTGTTCCGAAAAAAAACTGAGCACTGCTTACAATTTTCTGTGAGCTAGTACACATCCATCTGTACTATTTTAAATATGGAAACATGCATGTATCTAAAAACTAACGTAAACATTTCTTTACTTCTATAACCCCAGTGAATACAATTATAAAATTATTATGAGTGTCGGTAAGTGCTCACGTTAAAGTGAACCGCCTATACCGACGGTTATTGCCCATTAGTAGAGATGGGAATATTTCGCGAAATCAATGACCCCCATGTTAGAATCCATTGGCCTACGCATACTCAAGCCCTGTCTATTCTTCATTGTCTGCTGTTCCAGTGAGCAGCAGCTCGTGGACAAATAGTCGGATATTGAGTATACATAGGATATTTGATTCTAACATGCAGGTCATTGAATTCGCGACATTTTCCCATCCCTACCCATTAGTAGAGACCTGAAAAATTCGCGTTTTCATTCAGCCACAAGCTAGAATTCCAGCAACTGTAAGTTCGTGCTACTTTCACAATTAGTCCTTGACTTATTTGACACCGCCTTGAAGTCGCTGAGCCAATAATAACAATGTAACAATATACTGGCCCATTTAACCGTGTCAGCGAGCAGGCAACGAACAGATGTTGTTTGCTTGAGTTCACAGATATTCTTGGATACTAGCCTACATGTCAGAGAACCCGAGAATTTTCCCCGTCTGTACTCATTAGTAGGTGTCAAAGTTTGCTGAAGTTTCGCGAAACAGTCGCCATTGCCATCCACAGTAGGCCTATGGTTGAAGGAACAACACCACACCAGGTCCTGAACTCGAGGAGGTAACTGAAAATGTTCCTCCCCGACAGGATTTGAACCCAGGGCCCTTGGTTCACCGGCCAGGACTATTTAACTACAGAGCCAAGCGGTCGGGCACCTTCACGATACAACACATACATATAATTTAAAAAATCCTTTTTCAACTTAAAGTTTAGCACTGTACAGGTCACGCGAGCTAGGAAAGGTCCTGGTGACACACAGAGGAGAAATTTCCTCCTCCTCCTACCCCTAACCAGCGAGGGTGTGAGCTTCTGCTGATTGGTTGTAGCTGATAATGCTACACTCAGGACTTCTTCATTTTCCCTCTTTCCGGTTGGGAGGGGAAATGTGGGGCGGGTAACTGCGCAGTAGATACCATTTTACCGCCGCCGCGCCACACTCTCAAAACGTTTCCTAGGCTGAGGGAGCTGTACACTAATTGAATGTAGTTATGCAATAGGGAAACAAGTGCTATTAAAAACCATTAAATTTTGTTCCCTATTGCATAACTACGTCCAATTCTACCCCGGGCATTTATTCCACAAACGCTCCATTCATACTAAAGTAGCATATCTAGTGAGCCACCTAAAAAAAAAAAAAAAAAAAAAAAAAAAAAAAAAAAAAAAAAAAAAAAAAAAAAAAAAAAAAAAAAAAAAAAAAAAAAAAAAAAAAAAAAAAAAAAAAAAAAAAAAACTTGTAGCTGGTAGTAAATTGAACTAGCGTCGATTTTGCCTCTGTATCGTCACGCGCTCTGTGACCAAGGGGTGCGTGCGTGTGCGCCCACGCCCCGTGCGTCGGCGACGAGACGCCACGCCACGCGGCAGACGGAACCAGATTACAAGAGCACTCTGAAGGTCCCGCCCTGGATTCCTAGCCCCCTCCCCTCGTCAACCACTCCTTTTGCTTTGTCCACGTGCGCAGGGACAATGGCAGGACCTCCAACCTACGCGAGGCAATGTCGCACTCCTCATGACGTATAGTGTTACAACACCCCCCCCCTCCATTTTTTCCCATGAGTACTCATTTTGAAAAATATTTGTAAAATCTACGAGGAATTCCTTTGTACGTAAACAAACCTTTGTAAACGTACAAATGTTTCTCTTGCAATATTTTTGTTTTGGTTTTTAATGTTACAAGGATTTCCTTTGTAAAAAAAAAAAAGCTTTGTATCCAACCAGAATCACAAGGTTTTTTTTTTTTTTTTCGGAAATCATGTGGTTTCACCCAAATCATATCCACTGGTATGTGTTTTGTTGGAATAAAGTTAATATTCACATTGACTACGTGCTTCAAAATCAAGAAAGTTAAGTCAGAGAACTATAAACTGAGTATCATTATAAAAATTAAAATAAAACTGTCAGTGTGTCGTCAAGGTGGTATAGTGGTGCCGACCCACCAGAAGCTCAGTCGGTTGAGCGGCCGACTTTGGTGCGAGTAGTTCTGGGTTCGATTCCCAGGTCTGGCTGGGTGTGGATTGGTGTTCGTCCAAATAGTCTCAAACAATTGTCTCTGTAAAATTGTCTCACGTAAGTTTCTAGGGTTACTTTAAGAGGTCGCATTAAAAAACGGGGTGGGGGGATGTTTGGTGCAGTGGTGATGCGAAAGCGACCATCTCGCCGCCGCACCAAACTTTTTATATAAAAACAAAGTGGTACAGCGCGCTGTAACCAAAGACCAGGATGCAAGCTCGAATCCTGCTGCTTCCGCATGTTTTTTTCTCAATAAAATTACACGTAAAAGTATTTGTTCAATAGTTCTTTATTAAATAAGTTCATTTTAACTGTCAAATTAAAATAAATAGTTCTAATTTCATTTATTCAACTGACTCCTAGTAATTTCACGAACCAATTTTTGGTGTTTTTGAAAAAATTAAAAATGGAAATAAATCTGACCTTAAAAAGGGGGGGGGGGCATGCTACCCCCTCCTCTAAATCCGCCATTGATATACACATACTAACAATCGTGTTTGTGTGAATTGTCGGGAAAAGGCTGTTTTCTTTCCAACCCACGGTAGGCTTTTTTTTTTTTACTGAGCGAACGACTAACTTTCGTCATTTCTTACTTGCGGCTCTGATGAAAAGAGAAACGCCATTTGAATTCAACAGAGAAAGAAGTGAAGATGATATCCGTATAAAAAGATACATGAGAAAATTCCCAACTGTGCTAATGATCCTCCTGTTCCAAATTAAACTTGAAGTGCGTGTAATTAAGCGTGACTTTCACGATAGGAGCACAGTAGTTTCGACATAACCTGAATAACTCGTACATGTCGTAGAACATTCGAGAAATGCCTTTATTGTAGTACGGTTATAAACACTGGTAGGTGAGTAGCGGGAAAAGTTGACTATTTGCTAGGCTCCAACATGCTGTATACAACACTGAATCTTTTGCATCGATATTGGTTATCGTTAGAGGTACGAGTATTTCGCGTATCCATCTGGCAACAGCCTAGACTTCTCATTTCTATACACACACTGGTCGAAGTTAAATATACATTGGCTTGTGGCCGTACAAGTGGGTAGTATGTGTAATCCCCACTGCCTGTTTTCCTTATATATTACCGGTTTGCAGTTGTCGAAGGTGTGTTGAAACATATGTCGTCTAATCACAGACGTGTCGATGGAAGTATACGTTATTGGCGTTCAACCTGACCTATACGATCAATACGCGAAATAATCGTTCATCTAGTTATCGTTAGAGCCACGATTTTATGGTGAAAAGATTTTTGCAACATTTGGTTTCGATGCGTCATGTGTACGTCTACAGGTCTGCTACATCGCCCGTAATTGGATGATTTTACTCTCTGTTGCCTTGGCAAATTACAGAGGAAAGGAGTCACAATAATCTTATTCTGATTGGTGCAGTCAAATGAGAAACGTGTCTGAACAAAGACACGCTACCAATAAACATGAAGCAAAGCTACCGATGTGCACGAGAGACACTGAAACAAAGTGGGGCAAAAATCTTTTCGCGACTAAATCGTGGCCCTA
This sequence comes from Medauroidea extradentata, assembly GCA_003012365.1. NCBI lineage: Eukaryota > Metazoa > Arthropoda > Insecta > Phasmatodea > Phasmatidae > Medauroidea > Medauroidea extradentata. Next base: position 74,965 of record PNEQ01116586.1, on the reverse strand, counting down.
GTTATCGTTTATTTGAAGCATAGTTTGTTTCTTCAACAAACCCAGTTAGAACTGTACAGCTAGAACACAAAATGTGTGTGTGATTTGCCAGAAAATTGTTCACGCGTGTAGCCGTTCATATACCACAGTTTATTGGAGACTATGCTGAACAGTTTCGCGATTTTCCCCGTGTCCCTAAGTATGGTGTGCAAAACAGTCCATGGATTACATTTCACCGTCGCAGCATACAACGAATATGCAATTGTTAGACACACTGGTTTTTCTCGAAAAGAATTTTGCCCCAGTTTGTTTCACTGCCTTACGTTCACATTTTCAACTGTGCTTCATGGTTATTGGCAGAGTGTCTATGTAAAGAGCCGTATCTCATTTGACTGAGCCAATTACAATAACGCCCTTGCAACAACACACGTCTGTACTTTGCAGGTAGATTCCCAAGGCTTATGACAGTTAAACTATCCAATCACTGACCTCGAAGCAGAACTACAGATGTGCACGTAAGCCACGGAAACAAAGTGAGGCAAAATTCTTTTCGTGAAAAACAAGGGTCCCTAGCAATTGTGGGCTTACTACGTGAAGAGCTCATTTGTAGAGCCCACGATTTTTGGTGAAAAGAATTCTGCAACAATTTGTTTCAATGCCTTGTGTGCACATATGCAGCTCTGCTTCGTGGTCAGCGATTGGCTGTTGTAAATTCTCAGCGTCTCGGGGTTTTACCCGTAAATCACAGACGTGTGGTGTCGCAGTAACCTTGTCCCTGCTGGCACTAGTCAAATGAGCCACGCCTACATTCTGCCAATACTCAAGAAGAAGAGCTGCATTTGTGCACACAAGGTATTGAAACAAACTGTTGCAGAATTCTTTTCACCAAAAATCGTGGGCTCTACTCATTTGTCTAGGCTGCCAAATATATGACGTAAAAAATGAATGTTTGTTTAGTTGTTCGTCTTGTACCATTCATCCTATTGCTAGAGACGGAAAATATTCGCGGGTTCACTGCCCTGTAGGCTAGCCTCCAAGAACATGAGTGTATTCAAGCAGACATTATCTACTCACTGGTTGCTCGATGACGCAGTGATATGGGCCTGCATTTAGTTGCTTCTGTACCATTGGCTAAGCGACTTACAAGAAGTGTCAAATAAGTCACGGGCCAATTGCAAAAGTGGCACCAACTTACAGTTGCTGAAATTATAGCTTGGGACCAAAAATAAACGTGAATTTTTCAGGTCTCTACCTATTGCTATGCAAGTTTGGTGAGTTGTACTTGTAGGTAGGCAGGTGAGGCAGAAGAAGGGAGAATAAGCGATATCTGTAACTGCAGTTAAGAGGACTATGTACTTAGCCGTTGGACGGTGTTGTGGCGTGTCGCGCGAACACGCGAAACCGTCGAACTTATTCTTAGAGCCCACGGTTTTCGCGAAAATAATTCTGCAACAGTTTGTTTCAATGCCTTATGTGCACATAGTAGCTCAGCTTCATAGTTACTGGCAGAATGTATTATTGCACAGACGTGCCTCATTTGACTGTGCCAACAGGAACAAGGTTACTGCGACACCACACGTCTGTGATTACCAGGTAGAACCCTAGACGCTGAGAGTTACAAACAGCCAATCACTGACAATGAAGCACGGCTGCAGATGTGTACATAAGGCATTGGAACAAATTGTTGCAGAACTCTTTTCTTGAAAAATCGTGGGCTCTACTTATTCTTGTTGTTCTTATCTATGAAAAGAACACCCACTTGAAACTACGTATGGCAAATTTTTGAAAATTCAGTATGCTTGCTAGTAACATGGTTTTTGGGCCTCTGGAAATGGCTAACAACGGCTTTTTTTTAGACTGCTGCAACTCTGAAAATTCGACCTGAATCCGTAAATTACAAAATGAGGTTCGTGCATTGGTATTTACATCATACTCTGCAAAAAAAAAAAAAAAAAAATTTAGGGTCACCGCTTAAAGTCGCATAGGAAAAGAGTTCTATGAAAACATTGCACGCCAGTTAACCGCGTTGTGAATAGAGACCACGTGACTATCGTCGAGAGTGGTACTATGGCTCTTATCGCTCAGCTGTTCCCGCGCGTCAAACACGGAAATTTCATACCAGTACACGTTGCGAATGTAACGCCTAAGAGCTCTCGTCATGAAAATATGGAATTAAAAATCGCATGTGTAAATCAGTGGCAGATTTAGAAGTATATGGGGCGGGGGGGGGGAGGGATGCTCACGTAATTTTATGAATTGTAAAAAATACCAGCCATCTCAAACGTGTGGTTGTTTACCGTTACAGAACATTAAATATAACATACATACAAGTATAACACATTAAATGTACTTGGATCATCGTGGAACAAAACTGCAGTTTCCTTGAGGTGACTGGACATACTTTGGCTATATAATGTTGAACACAGTTTTAGGGGAAGGGGCTTCAGCCCGGTAGCCCCCTCTCCCACTTAAAATCTGCTCCTGGTATAAGCAAAAAATATAGAAATTTAATATATTTATTTATTTCAAGCACAGATTACATGTGAAAGTTTAGGAATTACTATGATTCAACGTGAAATTTCTTATTTCATATTATTCAAAATTAACGTAAATGCGGGCGTTTCCTGTCAGTCTCTAGCAAATAATACGGTTGTTTTACATTTCAGTTGTTTAATTAAAATAACCAATAAATGAAATAGTAAGGATTTTGCTAATGTCACTAGACAACTTGCCCTCATAACTCCTGTTCAGGAGCAATTGCGTTGGGTGCTTGACATAAGTGACCTCAGGGCATTTCGACCTGACGAATGGAAAGCCCAGCTCCATCTTGTTTCAGGTGAATGGAACGAGAAAGGCACAAAAAATTAGTAAGAGAAACCGAATGGATCAAAGCTGATGTCTGTGCTGTCTCGTACATTTTATGTGATTTCTGCCTATAGATAATTGGGACCTATCTTATTTTTGCTACTGCATGACTTAACGTAAGCAGAACTAGCGACGTCGTAAATTTCAAATATAAGAACTGTACACCAGCTATCCTACGATAAAAACATAAACGAGATACATAACATGTAATATTATTCCTACCAGTACTGAAGAAAATAGGGTTGAGATTCCAGTTTCAATAGAATTAATTTTGTGCATCCACTGGCATTTTTGTTAATTGTTATAGCATCTTTAAGACTGATTTTTTAAACCCATAAAACTGTAAGCAAGTAAGTATTTTCATTCTCATTTCACTCATGTTCACACATTTAATTCCTATTGCAATATTATCATGTTCACAATACAGAAAATAGTTTCTGGCCGAAAGCTCCACCGAACGTAATTCAACATGTCATTCCCTATCCTTGGACATACCAGGGCTTCAAGGTAGACAACTGCTTTTAATAGTTTATACACATAAATTCGCACATACTTGAAACGAGATGTTAAAGTAAGGACAATCTTATTTACGCACACAAGAAATAGTTTTGTAAATCGTTTACAAGTGCATAACTTGTTTGGACAGTTGAACAGCGATTCTTCCCTCATAGAGAACTTCAAACTCACCGACAAGACTTCGCCAATAACAGTTCTTGGTAATCCCGACCGATAACAGCGATGATGATAAGAACGATAATGATTCCTCGCTCCTGCGCGCGATGTGCGCGGTGTTTTCGTCGAAAATCACTACTCCGTTCTCGAGTTTTACCAATTTTTTAAATTATATTTACTCGAAGAGCTGCCATATTTCTCTACATCAGCGTGTACCCCGTTTCAGTCCAGTGGGTTCTCTGCTGGCGTAAGTTGCGAAGAACGAAGAAAGTTTGGTTTGAATGTGTCTCAAAGGGCGGTTATAAAAACCCACGAGCTGAAGTATGGTAGGTTTTCTTAGTCACGTGACATAGATTTTAACGATCACCGACGCCGGTAATACTGTTTAGGATTGTGTAATATTGCAAAAAAAAATGTGTGTATATATATATATATATATATATATACACACACACACACGTGTTAAATGTTGTACTAAATGCGACGTTCTAGCACATATTATATTTATTTTTATATACAGCATGTCTATAAATAATTGCATAGACTAATAAGCACACTTCCCGAATCCTAAGCTAAATTGGAGATGAAAATATAAGTGGCAAAAAGTTGTACGACGACATTTTACGTGCGCAGTGTGACAACACTGCACGGAGATAGTCCCCTCTCCCGCTGCTCGACCAGGTATTATTTTATGTATGTTACGCCAAGTAAATGTAGAATCATGTTTGGAATGCCTAATTAAGCTAAGTGAAAATATAAGATGGTAATAATAAGCTTTCACCATGTAATCAAGGTTAAATAACTCCAAGTACCAATTAAGTTCAATAATACACATCTAATCGCAACAAATAATGTTTGTATAAAGAAACATTCATGGTTTTTCACCACACCCTAAATTTACTATAAAAAATGAATAAGTATGGCAATAGAGGTGACATATTCTTAAATACAATTTGTGAGGAAACAGCTAATCAGGGCGAAGCAAAGCCTATCTACGACGCAGAGAAATAGCACCAACGGTCAAAACTATTAGTAAAGATGGATCTATCAGTTCTTAATCCATTTTCATAGAAAATATTATTATTATTAACGCCTTAATTTATGTAACCATTTTAAGGCCGCATGGCCTTGTCTACCACTTAACAACAACATTACATAGTACAACTTATTTTTAGCAATAAAAATACTTAAACAATATTTTTAGAAAAAAAGAGAGTAAATATGTAATCATTCCAATAAGTTAAACTAAAGCGATAATGAACTTAGTTAGATACATACGAAATTACCCATTAGGCAATAATTTTTCTCACATGCACATACACTCATACATACATAAATACTTGAAGAATTAAAAGTAATCATTTAAAGTCTTCAGTATCCGTTGATGACATAAATTTCAACAAAATGTTTTTTTTTTTTTTTTTTTTTATAAATAGTAAGTGATGTGCATTTTCTTATATTTACAGACAGTTTGTTCCACAGACGAACAAATCTAACAGCTAAGGAGCATGAGTGTCTCTGTCCCAATGAACACTGTAATTTATAAAAAGCATTTCAAACAACATCGCACCTCCAAATATGCAGTTCGCATCGCCGCGTTCTGATGGCGGTATTGTCACTTGTTTCCATTGCCTGGAATTATGACTTACCGATTTTTGTGAGCTGTTTTTACTTATCATGGTGTTCCCGTGTGCGCGACAAACGCTTACAGCATAATTCTTATCGCTTAATTGTTCTATTGTAAACCCACCCTAACTGTTCGATTCCGTTGTCAGAACAAACGAAGAGCAATGCTTGGAAGCTTGAGAGAGTAATAAGAAAAGTTGTGTAGGGATAAGGGGCGGGACGAACAATGGCTCGTATAGCTTGCCACGTGACATGTGTACTAGCGTGTCAGGAAGTGTCGATGTGAGGCCGTTTACTAGTGACGGCGTCATCACCACCAGCATACTTCACAGTAGAGGACAGGCCTTGCCGACTGTCTTAGAAATATAGATCTGGACACTAGCCTGTCTACCAACCTTTAAGACTGACAGCACCACTATACCGTCGTACTACAGCTTCGACGAAAAGTTTAAGGGCGCCATTATATTTAACTAACGAAACAAAACCCGGAGTACAACGTAAAACCACTACGGCTTCGGTACAGTGTTGTTGGACGTGCCATGTTTATGGTACTTTAACATTATTTGACCTGGTGTACCGTGTACCATTACGAGGCTGTCATGGTACGCAAATGTACCATAATCTAACTACCTACTGGATTTCTGGCTATTTTCATTGTAATGTATACTCGAAGTCTCGACGAAAGAAAAAAACTTATGCATGCTGCAGTAATTGCAAGCCATCTGACGAGAGGATGAAGAGGATGACAGCAGCACACCTATATCCCCTGACTCCAAGAGATACCCTACATACGAGAACACACCAACTGTGGCAGACATATTTTCTTTCAATTCTGATAGTGAATGATTGTCGCGCCAATCTTTCAATGCCACGTGTCCAAAATTTTGTCATTTTCAAAGCATGATCTATTTTCATGTGTACATATTTAATACTAGTAGTTTACAATTTAAAAAAAACTGCTGAGTAATGGAAAATTGATTAACAAAATGGTAATTTTTTACAATTGTTATAAATTTACCATGTTTTGAGCCAATGTACCATAATTTTGAATGCTCCGTACCATAACGAATAACTGACAATCTAACATCACTGCTTCGGTGTCTCGCTCGGTGCTGAAATTGCAACGTTTTATTTGTACTTTCGCGATTTTTTAAAATTCAAAATATTACGTTGTGGTTTTTTTAAATGTTTTATTGCGTAGCTGATTGGATGTAAGTTCACAGTGAATTATTTTGTTTAAGTAGGTCAGTTGGTTTTCACTATTTGTATGGCAGTGTGACAAGCAAATTTTGACTTTGGCACCCCGTTATGAGAAAATTATGAGAGCTAAAATTGTTTCATAAGAGTAAAATGTACTCACAAGTATCGTCTACAAAACTAACAATATTTCATAAAAATATCAAATTTGGATTTTATCGCAGTTGAACACCCTAAAGGCCAAGATCTTCAATTTATTTCAAACAATTGCAAATAACTCGAATACTTTTTACCCAATGCTTTCAAAATATCTGAGACTGTGTACAGTCATACGATATGCAATTTTGGCACCGTTTGCTAGCAAAAAATTATTTTGCTTCATTTTTGCTTATTTTGACAGTAAAATAGGATATTTTAGGGACAAAAATCTAAAAATCCGTTTAGCGTGTTGTGACAGAAAAATTCAGCTACAAACGATGATATATAGGCCTAAGTGATAAAACTGTAAGATGAATTTTTGATATATCTGTTAATTCATGTTAAAAAAAAAAACATTTTGAAAACCACTGCGATACTAAAGAGCGAGGCCTTAATGTACTGACTGTGACGTCACATGAGGTAGTATTGCACAAGCCACGGGTGTCGCTCATGTCTGCCCACTACAGATGTGTGTGGGTGCGGATCCAGGGTCCACAAATGGTGCGTGGAGAATCTACTTAGACGAGGGCACTTTCAAACGGTCCAGGTTTCCTTACTGCGCGCCATTACCACTACTTAACCTTTCATGCTTCGCTATCCGTTTTTGAATCGCCCCCTCATTTTTTTCTGTAACGGTTGGCAACTGATGATTCCATTTTGCCGAGGTGGAAAGGAAGAAAGGGAAAATCGAGGTAATTGACGTGTTTAATTCGGACTTTGTCGTAATATTGTGACGGCCCTATTTGATTGATACTTATATATATATATATAAATTAATGTAGTTTAGGTTAATTATGACGATTGATTGTAATGAAGGGGACTTTATTGTCATATGTAACATATTGCCATCCATTTTAACTTCAGTATTGATTGTGAGGGGTCTGTGTGATCCTATGATAGGCCAGTATAAAAACAGTAGAAAATATTACTATTACTAATATTATCACAGAGGTATCGTGTCTGGTATCGTTTTAACCTGTGGAATGTCACAGACTCAAATATGATAGTAACATTAAGATAATTTTATGTATAATGAATATAGTTTTTAGGAGTGATAATTGCCCGCCGGTCTGGCGACATTAGAGCAGTTGATGCGTGGGCCGTACCACATGCTGTCCCGACCTCCCCCTGTCTCCTTGCCATACAATCCCCTCTCTTTCTCTCTCGCCTACACATTTCTTCCCCTTTCCCCCCTCCCCCAACAGACCCCGTGTAACGTACGTAATTTGAACTAGAATTATATTAATTGAAGATAGCAAGTAGTAACTAGGCTAAGTGTTTTATTTGTAATTGCTGTGAGAATGTGCCCATGTTTAATTTGATTTTAAATAAATACGGAGGCTTCCACAAGGGACGCACGCAATGTTCGGGCCAAGGCTTCGCTCTGATTGGTCGGGGGAACCTACCCGCCCCCATGAGTCCAGTGGGGCGGGAAGGGGACGCCGCCCAGGAGAGCAAAGATGCGAGACGCGAGGCACTAAGAGAAAAGTCGCGAGAGAGACGTAATGGAGTCTTAAAACGAGCAGGGTGTGTGTGAGCTCCGGAGGACAGGCGTCGGGACCTTCGTCGTCGGGTTTGTAAGGACGGTGGACAGCGAGCTCGGGGTCACCGGAGGGTGGACTTTTCGGGTGATCGCGGCCGGTACCTGCAACATAATTAACGTCGTGACCGATCAAAAGCCGCCGGAGGAAGCGCCTATTCTTTTCGTCGAAAGAAACTATAAGTATTTACCTCTCGTGACGCAACCCGCAGTGCGTGAGTCCCTAAGGCAGATTTAAAAGAGAAACGCCTCTGTTTTTGTTATTTCAATTAGAGCTAGCCGGGCATACTACTACATTACTTAATACGAACCCAATCATCCAACATTAATCACGTAAGAGACAGAGCATCGACACCTCTTATCATAACCAAACGCGGGTCACGAACGCCATCGCCAGGACGTGACAATATATTTGCCGTGAAAACGCAGTGACAGACTGCAATAAAAAAGGCTCGTTTCGTCATTATGTGATCTGGTACGTTGTTTTTTTTAAGTTGGTAGGTAGTCTTTATTTCGTACATGTGGCAAAATTCCATTATGGAGTCGGTTAAATATTCAAATGAAAATTCTAGACATGTTGTGAAATATCGCATTATGAAATACGTGTTACCATCAAACATTGGTATGAATTTGAAAATTGTAGTTTAAAATTTCTTCCTTGGTTACAGTTTACAGCGTGAATATGTAAACAGTTGTTTACATTATAAATAAAACTTGTAATAATACATTTTAACTATCGTGTGTGACCCGATGACTGGAAGGAGAATCGCAGTAATTAGCTAATTTTCTGTTGTAACCGTTTCACTTTGAAGGTTTTGATGGCAAAAATAACTATCGTTTGTATATATATATTTATATATATATTAAATGGAGTGAAGGTTTTATACGCCACTAGCCTCCACAGTGTTTGGAAATTCCTCGATCTAAACATTGGGTTGAATTTCTTACATATCGTTGTCCAGAGAAGCATCTTTATTTAGGCTATGATTATTATGATTAGAGATGATGATATCGGGAAAATGTTTTGTGACAACATACCCTTCAAAGCTGTAGTTTCTTGCAGCATGTGTGATTGGGTGATATACTTCTTACACAACGTATCTGAACTGCAGACTAAAATTGGCATCAATATGGCCATGAACTTTTCGCGAAAATAATTTGGCTACACTTTGTTTCAGTTGCTTACGCGCACATCCTCAGCTGTGCTTCGTGGTTCTTGGCAGTGTATGTTTGTGAAATGACGTCTCTCGTTTGACTGTGCCAATCACGATAAGGTTACAGCAACAGCACACGTCTGTGATATGCAGGTATAATCTCAAGACACGCGACAGTTAAAACATCCAGTCACTGACTATGACGCAGAATTACATATGTGAACGTAAGGCAGTGAAACAAACTGTGGCAAAGTTCTTTTCGCGAAAAGTTCATGGTCCTGGGCATAAAATATTACAATGTTGGTAGAGATGGTTCATCGCGGGGAAAATTTGACTGTTTGCAGGGTTTCAACGTACGTTCAGCTTACCATAAGATCACTGGTTTTTGTAGGTACATGGAGCTGTTACCCTATTCGACTGAGCCAGTCAGATGTTATTCATCTGAAGACAACTAAGTTGTGTCAGACGTATATATCTCAATAATACACGTTGCAGGAAACTACAGCATTGTCAAGGGTATGTTGGTACAAAACGTGTTCGCGACATACCATCATGTCTAAACATCTCTAACCATTGGGATTCTTATTGGCTCAGTCAAATAGGGTAAAAAGTACACATACAAGCGAAAGCCATTAATACTGTAACAAGATGAACGTGGGTTGAAACCGAGCAAACAGTCAAGTTTTCCCGCGATAAACCGTCATCTCTAGCTATGATCCTTCATTTTGGCTGCTTTCTGTATGGTTATTTTTTAATTCCTAAACGATTGCAGGTGTCGAAAAAATGCTGCGCAGTTTTGTTAAAAACAGTGTATGCTATGTTACCTTACTTTTTCGATGCAGAATACAAGATGGTTTCAGCTAATTATGCAATTAAGCAAACTCTCTTTAGTGAACTAATCAGCTAAACTTATATAAATTTTTGTGTAGAAAAGTTAGACTACGTATACAAACCAACATTTAAAGAGAAAGAAGTAGATAATATAGATCACGGCTTTAACGCATCCCGCGTCAGAAATGATGACTTGCCGCCAACACTAGCCGAGTGTATCAGGTCGAACTGTCCGGGATGTTGATTCACGTCCTGCTACCGTTTCCGAATATGAGTCGCCCGAGGCGGAAGTTGTCTCAAGGCTGCGGTATTCATACTATCGCGAGCATTGACCGGCATCTCTCGGTTTACATGGTGACTACAGATGATGGTTTATCGTGGGAAAACTTGACTGTTTGCCATAAGGTCACTGGCTTTTGCATGCACGTGGAGCTGTTACCCTATTTGACTGAGTCAATGAAATTCCCAGTACTGTAATGTTTGATAAGTGTTATTGGTATGATGACAGCTACGTTATGGCAGACTTATAATCCAATCGTACACGCTGCAGGAAACTACAGCGTTTTCAAGGGTATGTTGGCACAAACATTGTTCGCGATATACCACCATCTCTAATGACTAGAGACATGAACTTTTCGCGAAAAGAATTTTGCCCCACTTTGTTCCAGTGCCTTATGTGCACGTCTGCAGTTCTGCTTCATAGATATTGGCAGCGTGCCTTTAACTGTGACGTTTCTCATTTGACTGTACCAATCACAATAAGGTTACTGTAACACCACACGTCTGTGATTTGCGTGTAAAACCCCACGACACACGAATGTCAAAACATCCAATCTCTGACCGTGAAGCAAGTCTGCAGACGTGCACACAAGTCACTGACACAAAGTGAGGCAAATTTCTTTTCGCGAAAAGTTCAT
>PNEQ01116586.1:0-63886 GCA_003012365.1 Medauroidea extradentata | reverse complement strand
TAAGAGACAGGGGAAATTTTGAGTGTTCCCTGACCTGTAAGCTAGCCTCTAAGAATGTCTGTGTACTCAAGCAGACAGCAGATGCTCATTTGTTACTCATTGACGCTGTGGTGTCACACTTGTGCGCCTGCACTGAGAAAACAATTTTGTTGGTGCAAACAAAATTTGTTTGAATCAACCAAATCATTTGTTTGTATAGGGGCAATTAGATATTTGTGTGCTCGTACCAAATTATTTTGTTCCCTCAATTTGTTTGAGGCAAATAACTGAATTTTGTTAGCAGTACCAAATATTTAACTGGCCATAAAAATATTTCGTTGTACGTATTAAATGCACACGCAATATTTTAAGAACTAAAAAAAATATATTTAATAATCTTAACAAAGTTCTGAAATTTTAAGACCGAAAAAAAAAAAAAAAAGAAGTATGGTTAGACCGGGATTTGATCCACTATCCCATCGCTTGCTTCTTTCTAATCATGACCTAACCAACTTTTTTTTTTTTTTTACAAAAATGTTAGGCTCCTTGGCGAGGTCGCAACATCGCCAACGAGCCAAACATCCCCCCCTTTACAGCTTTAGTATGTGACAATTCCCCAGTTGTGACAGTATATGGTGACTCGGACACTTTTAAAAGACGCTAACGGACAAACACAAATTTTACACCCAGCCAGACCCGGGAATCGAACCCAGAACCCCTCGTATCCAACTCGGTCGCTCAACCAACTCAGCTACGGGGGGTCGGCTTACGTGGGCCAACTGAGCTACAAGTGATTCTGTGATAATGTGATTGTTATTTGTATAGGAATAGTTAGGCCTAATATAGAATTAGGATTGTACTGCTTTATTTTTAAACATTTTTGTCTTCCGTCTGCGAAAATGTAAACGACGTCAAATAATATTACCAAATTACTGCCGTGCACAGCAGCACAAAGAACGAGACGTGCAGCTGCGGTGTTTTTCAAGTTTATAGCATTTTCCGTTGTGATCGATCGAATAAACAACTTTGAAATTGTTATAGTTAAAATTAAGATACTTTAATAATGCTGATTAACAGTTTAGACGTCCTACTGGTCGCACAAGCTTATACTTTGAAAGTTGAGGTACAGCGTTCACCATATTTTCACTCACGCACGCCAGCCTGCCATCTCCCGCAAGTCAACCAAATGGATTTAGTTTCGCCAACAAAATTATTTACTCCATCGAAAAAAAAAAAAAAAAAAATTGGTTCAAAGCACATCGCTTATAACTAACAATATCATTTTGTTGACAAGCTGTAACAAGTTGTTTGTTTACACAAAATATTTATTCTACGTCCTTTAGTAACCAAATATACGTTTGGCACAAACAAAGTGCGTTTAAATGAAACATTTGATCGAGGGAAATAAATAAATTAGTTTGGAGGACTCCAACTTTGGTCTTACCAACAAAATATTGTTTAGCTGAAGCAAACATCACCCAAACAAATATATTTAGTATAATGAAACAATTCTTTCTCTCAGTGTGCATTTATCATCTGCTTCATTCTTGGCTCAGCATCTTCCAATAGTTGTCAAATTAGGCGAGAGACATTGGCAACAGTGACACGACTTTCATTATTTTGTTCGAGTAGCTTCTAACGTTTAAATGGTATTCGGAAGTAATGCCTATCCGAATGCGTTGTAATTGTAATTTTTTTGGGGGGGAAGGGGGAGGGGAGGGGGAATGATTTTTTAATGAAACCGTTAGTACAGAGGAAGATATATAGCGAAAATGTTTTGTGCCAACATACCCTTGAAAATGCTGTAGTTAATTACGACACACATGATTATCTGATGTACGTCTGATACAACGTAGCTGTCTGCAAACCAATTACATGCATCAAATATTACAACAGCGAAATTTTTATTGAATCGGCCAAATAGAGCTCCACATAAAAGCGAAAACCAGTCATCATCTGGTAAACTGACGTGCGTTGAAACCCAGCAAATAGTCAAGTTTTCCCGCTGTAAATCATCGTCTCTAACCATTAGACGCGTGTCCATTGTGTGTGTACGAAAATAAAACACATTTGGGGCTAGTACGAGATGTCATTGTTGCACATGCTGATTAAAAACTCTTGTTTCGAAGCTCTGTAGTACAGTTAGAACGGCGTTTTTTTTATTTCAAACTGTGGTATTTCAAAATGTGCTAACCAGGTGTTTGCAAAAACTAGGCTAAGTCTCGTGCGGTGAACTTTGCTACAGACTTTTCCCCAATTAAATGGTATGTCCGCCTCTTAAGGGCGTTCACGCGGGGAAAAATCATAATTTTATATTTGTTTAAAATAGGGTTAGATTCGTAGACATTACTTGAGAGTACATTTATTTCCCTCTTACGAAAAAAATTAAGCTAAGCCAGTTTATCCATAATGTCAGTTCAAAGTCAAAATTTGCATATTTTTACTTCATGCAAAACTTGAAAACCAGTAAACATAATTACATAGAAAAAATCACATCGAAACTACATGCCACGGTGTACGGCTTGAAGCATATAGAAACCATTTACATACCGGTAACTATTTTGTATTTTAAAAAAAATTTCTAAATGTAGTAAAAATTAGCTAATTTTTGAAAATTTTATAAGTAAATAATTTTTTTGTAGAGGGTTTCTATATGCATCAAGCCGTACACCGTGGCATGTAGTTTTAATTTTTTCCATTTAATTATGTTTACTGGTTTTCAAGTTTTGCATGAAATAAAAATACGCAAATTTAGATTTTGAACTAACATGACGGATAAACTGGCTGAGCTTAATTTTCATCGTAAGAGGAAATTGTACTCTCAATCAATGTCTACGAACCTAACCCTATTTTATACAAATATAAAATTATGATTTTTCCCCACGTGAACGCCCTTAAAGTCGCATAGTATAACTGTATTGGCTGATAAATCTGGCATGATAGTTCCGCGCTTGGCTCCTTGTGGTGCAGCATCACATTTCCTGAAGTTATCTGAAAAAAAAAATAATAAATAAAAAGTATATTCGAAGCACAGTAACAATTTATAAATTCCCTTAATCCGGCGCCCTCTCTACCACAGGGTCCGGGTCACGTTGCTGTCCTCATACCTACCCCCTCCCTTCCTCCCAGTGTCTGCCCCTGATGACAAAGGTAGGCTTTCAGGCTTTCATACTGGCCGAGTACTGGGAGCTACTCGTGATATCTGGTTGAAACATACTCCGTTGCGCGTACGTTAGATATGTAGAGACGGGAAATATTCGCGGGTTCACTGACCTGTAGGCTAGCCTGCAAGAATATATATGCACTGAAGCAGACAGCAGATGCTCGTTAGCTGCTTACTGTTAAAGTGATATATGTTTGTATTAGTTACATATCCTTCATTGGTTCAGAGTCTTCCAGGAAGTGTCATATAAGTCAAAGGCCAATTGCGAAAATGACGCAAACTTGCAGTTCTTGAAATTCTAGTTTGTGCCCAACATAAAACGCGAATTTTTCAGTCGATTTTTTTATTTTTATTTTGCATTCCATAGATCCCCAAATGAGTACAGGACTCAGGGATGTGGAACAAGTCAAGACAACTTACAAATATGTTATGTTACAAATACATAATATAAGGTACACACACTAGCTTGTAATCACACATGATATGAATATAAGGAGAAAGCATACAGAAGATAAAACAGAGCATACATAAAATAATACATGCACTGTACTATATTTATTTAGACACACAGGAGAACATGTAAGTTAATTAGTCACTGTCAGTGGCGTTTAAAAACTCATCAGTGGAGTAGAAAGCCTCACCAATTAAATAATTTTTTAGCTGCTTCTTAAACAGTGTACAACTATTCTTGCATGCATTTTTTAAGAAAGAGGGAATCTTATTATACAATTTAATGGCAGTGAATAGAGCACCTTTCTGATACATAGTTAGAGTATTTACTGGGTAGTAATCTGTAATCCCGACGTTCTGCTAAGTGCATTTACAGTGGCGACCAGGTTCTCAGTGACGTCAAAATATTTAAATAGTCTTTCTTTGCTGTGTGTGCAGTATCTCGTTAATCGTAAAATCGCGAAATACAGACGAGTAGTTGAAATTTCACTTCACCCGGACAAACCTCCAAACTTTCAAATTTTAATTCCTTTAGATAAAATCAATAACTTATGTGCCTGTCGTTCTTTCGACGCTGTTCAGAGTGTTGTTGCTTAGTATCAAGTAGTATTTTATTTGAAAATAAATTACGTTTGCAGCCGGTTTTTCAGGATAGCTTTGCTCCCATTGTCAGTGGCGGCTCGTGGGTTGTTGCCAGGTGGGGCTGCAGATAGTCGGAACTGTACACTCTTGATGAACGCGCCGTAGACCAACGATCGTGAAATATATGCCGGCTACTAGACATAGGCTACCCTTGAAAACACTGAGGTTTCTTACAACATGTGTGATTGGGTGATATATGTCTGATACAACGTAACTGTATGCAGACCAATAACAGTCATCAAAATATTACAATAGTGGGATTCTTATTGGCTCAGTTAAATAGGGCAACAGCTCCTCGTGCAAGCGAATGCCAGCAGTCTTCTGGTAAGCTTAACGTGGGCTGAAACCCAGCAGGCAGTCATGTTTTCCCGTGATAAACCATCATCTGTAACCATGACAACCAATATCAGCAGCAAATCTGACATGCTAAGCATATTTTGAACCGTAGGAGTGGAGTTTATCCGCGATGCATCACCATCTCCAACGATGACGCACCAGGCGGTGCGGCGGACAGATGTAGTAAGTTACGTTGTTCGCAGCATCCGGGCCTGACAGCGGAGCCGGGGCAGATGCGCGAGCCGGAACAAACCGACGCGACGACCCACGACAGGACGACGACCTCGAGAGTTGTCGTGGTCCGGCAGCCCCTGAGACCTCACTCTCACACCTTCACACTTGAGAAGTACCGTGTTCCAATACTCACCTCGTCTCACCCATCATCCATCATTTCTCTTATTAAGGTGGCAGCCTGTGTGGTCGTGTTTCGCGTATTCGAGGCCTAGAAATGCGGAAGCAGTAATGACGACACAGCACACGCATCAACGGCTCTCCCAATCCTCTTAGGCGCAAGTAATGTTTTTTTTTTTTTTTTTCAAGACACGATCAACCCAATTTCGATTAATAAATAGGTTATTAACTAAAATTTTGGTTAGTTACACAATTAATTAAAACCTTAGTATTTAAGGCCGCCTACTAGCCATGTGTTAGTGTGAGTGAGGCACGGCGCCAAGGGCGATGTTGACCGGCTCATCTGGTGCGGTATCGCCTCTACCGCAAGACACTGCAACGACGTGCAGTGGTATCGTAGATAACTCGCCTGACTGACACTTTCAGCAGTGATCCCGTCTTTTTATTGGTGGAAAGTTTTAAGCCAAGTCCATTGCTTGGTTCTAGAGTAATTCCGCACGAATGCTGCGATTAGTTTTTCAGATACAACACTGGTTGGAAAAGCTGGGTTTAGCCACCCTTCCGTCATCGTTTGAAGTGTATTTTCTTTTCGTACATTAGCTTAATGGGCACATGTAGAATAGTTTCGTAAAAAATATACGTATTTACGAACACACTGCAATGCGTTCTAAGCACGTGGAAGGCGTCGGCCCCTGATGTCTCGTGAAAATTCGCCAATATGGAGAAAACCTTTTTAAACATAACAGCCAAGTAGCTTTTTAGTTCTGTTTTCGCTTAGGTTTTAAAAAATAATTATTTCTAAAACAGTATAAACAAAGGGGGCACCCCAGAGTTCTCACGAGAGCATTGCTAGGTATATACATGTTAAATTATATCAGGTGGGGCTATGTACCTCTTCAGCCTACATCTCTGCCACAACTGACTCCTTTATTTAACTCAGTGCGTCTCACAATGAAAAAAAAAAATGTTTTTGACCGATAGTGATATCTTCCCAAAAGGTCTTATCACCCCCGAACATTAAATTTAACATGGAAATGTCTATAGTTGTTCGCGCTACGGCCGTCAGGCAGGCATACCTCTTATGGTCATTTGCGAATATGAAATACAATATATTAGTGTATAAAGAAAAGAAAATATAGGCTGGTAGGCCTATTTCGTTCTCCGTTCGAAAAATACGAGTTGTAGGTATTCGGCAATATTGTAGAACGATCGTATTCACGACCGCAATAGAAAAAAAAATATATAATTAGAAATGGATGTTGTGGGGACAAAATCGAAAGACAACACTCTCCTTTTTTTCCTATCCTCTATGGGAGTGCGTGTTAGATAAATAAACACTTAAAACGTAATTGATTTCTACGCTTTTTTCGAAGCCAACATGGATCAAATACTCAATGACAATCCTAGATAATGGTATTTGCCAACTTGATGAGTAATTATTTATCCAGAATTACTAATTCGTTATGCGTGATCTCTTGCGCCGTAGTTAACTTCATGAGGTTCCCGCATCAGAGATTATACCTCAGAAGTTCGTAACACTGGAAACAATTTAGTTTAAAACGTTGGCTAAAACTATTGTCTAGGATTGTTATTGTTTAATTTTCGCAAATTGACTTCAGGCAACCTACAGTTCTAGATTAATGCTTTTAGCGTTGAATTATGTACCACTCCCTCCTTCACAAATAAGGTAGTGCAAGAGTCTTGTGCGTGCCATCATGTAGGTTTGCTATCGGTTCGAAGTTCTCAAGGGAGAGATTCGTAAACTGTGACTAGGGACCTGGAAATTGCACGGGTTCAACGACCAGCCGACTGGACTGCACAGTACTGTATACACATTGTCTTCAACTACTTATACATTGGCTGTTGCTCCGTTGAGTGGCCAGTTTTAGATTTATTTATTTACTCATGTACTGTTCAGCTCCGGGTAGGTTTACAACAAATACGGGTTTACTATTTAATGACACCATCACTGGAAAATGAAATAAAAAACATACAGAAAGTTAGTAAAAACAATTTAACTAATGGTTACGTACAACTAGTCTAAGTCTAAAATAATGTTTACTGGCCAATGTGAATTCTTGTAACTAGTCTAAAGACAAGTCTTATAATTAAAGGCCGGGAAAATTCGCGGGGTCACTGAGCTGTAGGCTAGCCTCCAAGAATGTCTGCGTAGTCAAACAGTCAGCTGCTGTTTATTAGCTGCTCGCTGATGCAGTGAGGTGGACCTGTATCCAGTCACAGTTTTATTATTGGCTCAGCATACTTCCAGGAATTGTCCAGGAAGTCAACGGCCAATTGTGAACGTGATACAGACCTATAGTTGCTGGAATTCTTGCATCTAACGTCTTCATATAGGAAATATCGAAATGTCCGGATCTGTAACTACGATCCAGTAACGAAAGTAACTCGCATGTTGGGGATTTCGAAATCCAACTTCTCCTCAAATGAAGTCGCGAAGATTCCTGGTGTTTGTCCTCTGTCTGTTCTTCGTACCTCAGCGTGGTACGTCCAGCCCGACCACTTGTTATTCCCATGTCCCGCCCTCCCTGCAGAGCGTAGCACGCATTTCCTTCGTGCGTCGCACGCGCTTTCCTCCCACCGATGGCGTCCGTGCTTTCCGCCCGACCACGCCGTCCTGATGTGACATTCAGCGCGCGTGTGGGCCGTCGCCCTGTGTCGCCCGTAGTCGTTTCCCACCCCCCCCCCTCACCAACCCCCTCGCTTGTACAGTCAAACAAACACACGGTCCTTGCAAAGGCCGCACGCAGCCCGATCTGTCCCTTCCTATCTGATTCCAGCGGCTTTAACATCTCACACCTCTGCATGCCGAGTCAATCGCAGTACTTCAGATATGGTAGAGAACAATACCAGGCATAGCGTTCCCAGGCCTAAGAGGGCATGGTACATCTAAAACCATCAGTTAAGGGCTTGTTCCCGAGTTTTTTTCAGACTGGTGCCAAAAACTCAAATATTTTTTTAACCAAAAGTTTTGAAAAAAATTGAGTCAATGTGCAAATCACACGATGCACAATAATGTGGATGCGTTTTTTTTTAAATAATGTACTATTCGCCAGCAAAAAAATAATTTCCTTCATTTTTGATTATTTTCACGACGAAAAACGTGGTACTTTGGGTAATGAAATCTAAAAAACCGTTCAGTGTAATTCTACAAAAATTCACCTTCAAATTATAACATATAGGAAGTGTCAAAACTGTGCAGAATTTTGCTATGAGTATTAGGTAGCAATAATAAAAAAAAAATTTCGAAATCACTGCAAAACTCCATAACAAGGCCTTAAAAAATGTCGGGGTTCTCGAAGCCAACTTGCAATAAAAAGAAACAGCAACCATAGGTCCATAGACGAGAGGTTTTGCCTACTCTCTGAGCAAATATTTTTCTCGAATAACGTGTTTCTGAAGAACAATCGCTGATGCCGAAATCTTGTACATTTAATTGCGGCGCAATAAATTGAACTTCAGGCAGTTTTCTCATAATGGAATTTCAAAGTCAAAATTAACATTTTTTTTTACTTCTTGCACCCCCCCCCCCCCCGAAAACCAATAAATTTTATGGAACGAAATAATTCACAGCGGAAGTTCATATCGTGGGCTACAGATTGATGTATAAAAGTCATATCAAAGAAATGGTTTGTATTTTTTTTAATGTCTTAAATTTGAGATTTTTTGTTACACTTTGAATTTTTTTTTCAATGCAAATATATTTTGTAGTGGGTTTTATGTACTTAAAGCCCTATCCCGTGACATGTACTTTAACTGAGCACTATTTCGTTGCATTATGTTGATTATCAGGGGTGTATGAAGTAAAAACATGCTAATTTTAGCTTTGAAATGCGACCACGGGAAAACTGGCCGGGCTAAATTTTTTTGTATGAGGTAAATTTACTTCCAAGTAATGTCTACAAAACTAATTATATTTCATGCAAACATTATATGATAATTTTTCCCCTCTGAAACGCCCTATAGGCTCTGGCTGTCTCCTACCTTCTTTCCCCTCGTGTACCTATGTCAAGGCCTTGTTATGTTCGGGAGGCACGTAAAATAACAAAATAAAGAGAGGAAAATATATCAGTCGTAAAATACATTCATAAGTGGTAACTGCGTGTATATAGTGTTCTATAAAGTGCTCACATAACCGAATCATGGTATGTAATAACAAAGAAAAACCTACCACAAGGTTTCGATCGTCGGTTAAAGGCACCGGAAGGTCTCGAGTGTTTGGAAAGAAGCTGTTACGATCGATCGCACAGCTGTATCAAATGTATAATCATTATAAAAAACGCGAACGTGTCAGTAATTACTGTAATCTCTAAGGGAGGCAAAGATACCGCAATATGATCGCGGCAAGCGTAGTTTACTCGTAATTGCAGCCTTAAACCCAAGTCACGAACTGCCAGGACTGGAACACTTTGGAATGAAGTGTAGCGGATTGAGCCCCGTCATTCATACGTAACTCGTGTCATTGCAATAAGTGATCTTGGTGGCTATATTTAGCTTCCGTATAGGTAGACACACAGAATATTTAGTACTACAGAAGTGAAATAGCCGGTAGGACAGCGAACTCAGTCACACACGTCAGCAAAATGACGTCCGTGGCCAGCAACATGGCGGAGACGCCTACCGCCAATCAGCGAAGATGGCAGCCCTGCTAGCCGGCAGCCAGGCCAATAAGAAACCTGCCGTAACAGACAGGAGCCAAATAGAGATGGGGCTGGTATAAACAACCTCGGGCAGCCAATAAGCGGCCAAGTTCGCCCGTATCAAATGAGCCGCCACGTCATTTCACCTCTGTATAACAATTTAGTCTGTGCTAGAGACGTGAAAAATTCGCGTTTTAATTTGGGCATAAGCTATAATTCCAACAACTGTAAGTTTGTGTCACTTTCACAATTGGCCTTTGACTTGTATGACACCTCCTGGAAGTCCCTGAGCCAATAATAACAATGTAACTAATACAGACATATATTACTTTAACAGCGAGCAACTAATCGGCATCTTCTGTCTGCTTCAGTGGATATATATTCTTGCAGGTTAACCAACATATCAGTAAACCCGCGAATTTTTCCAGTCTCTACAAATAGGGTTGGTTCTCAGCTGTCAGTTTTGTCTTACGTAGCATCGCGGCGGTGCAAACCACTCATCTGACCGCGAGGCTTTAGGTTCACTTTTTCCCGGCCTTAACCGGGGGGGGGGGGGGGGGGACTATCGCAATTTTCCGCATGTGGGAAACGTGGTGGCCGGTGACGTTTACCGGCAGGTTTCCTCCGCCAATACAATATTCGCGTAGCGGACAAATCGAAAAGCACATTTCCGACTGTCTTTTTTTTTTCTTTAAACGGATGTTGCCTTATCGCGGGCGCAGGACGCACCACTGATTTGCAGAATATGCTGGCAGAAAAGATTTTTCGCGATTTATTACTATTTGTATTCATAAACCCATCTCCTTAAGTGTTTTTGACTACGATTTTCAGTACATAAGTGGTCCCATTGTTTTATATTTATATATATTGGAAAACAGTAAAGAGGTTTCCTAGTGTTACCGGACTAAGTAGTAACAGATTGCTAGCTTTATGTATTTATTTATATGCGACAACATTTATATTATGCATTTTTCGTCAAGCACCCCCCTTAATATGGCCGTCTGGGTGAACGTATCTTGTACTGTCGACGCATACAAGTGTGGAAGCAATAAGGGCGACACAGCATGCGCATCAAGTCTCACCCTAGCTTCTAGGAGCAAGTCACTGAACTGGCGTATACAATCTTCTCTCCAACTCGCCTCTAACACGCATTCTGCGGTGACCCTATTATTTTATGACGTAATATTAAGAGTGCGTGGTAGATAAATAAACGCTGAATACTTCAATTGATTTTTCCGCTCTTTTCGAAGCCATTATTGATAAAATACTCAATGACAATCCTAGATAATGGTATTTGCCAACTTTATGAGTAAATATTTATCCAGAACTACTAATTCGTTATGCGTGATCTCTTGCGCCGCAGTTAAATGCACGAGGTTCCGGCGTCAGAGGTTGTGCCTCAGAAGTTCGTAACACTGGAAACAATTTTGTTTGAAACGTTGGCTAAAACCATTGTCAAGGACTGCTGTTGTTTAATTTTCGCAATCGGCTTTAAGAAACATGCAGTTATAGATTAATGCTTTTAGCGTTGAATTATGTACCACGTCGTCTTAAATATGGTGTATTGTACGCGTCTATAAGTTTTAAAATATTTTGTGCCAAGATTTACACAAAAAAAAAAAAAAACGCAACAACTCCCATTTTCGCCATCTTTGGCCGCTAGAAAATATTCTTTACTGAGTAATGATAAGGTTACCTCCACTACAGATTAGAAATATCAATGTTATAAGTTTGTCACGGAAAATTTCTACCGCTTGGGCGCTGGTATCGGCAATGCACCAAACTGACCAATCACAGAGCTTTCCTGAGTTTTAAGTTACATTAAGAGGATAATTTAGAACGCGAAATCGGTTTCTTTTCACTTTAAAATTGAATTAAATTATTTCTATAATTTCCGAGTTTTTTAAAATTTCATTTTATTACGATTTCGTATTTATCTGGTACGTTAGCCATTGAAGCGAAACTAGTGGCAGAAATTCTCCCTGTACCAAGCCCTCCCTTAAGAAAATACATTTTCTTTCTAGCCTGAAGTAGACTTAACCTCAGTAGTGAAGTTGAAATAGGCACGCACATGTAACGTTCTTTAAATGTTATTATACTCCATTTCTTATAAGTTTGGAAAAATTTGACTGCAACTTTTGAGCAATAATTTTTTAGCATTTTGTTATTTGTTGCACAAAGAAAGACTTTTTTAGGTCTAAAATGAACCTGAAATATCCATTTCAGCATTTTTACTGCAAAGTTTGTCTTGTGTCGTGACAGAAATATCGAAATATTACAAATTGTTGTCCATAAGTTGCTGTCAGATGTATCCACACTTATATGAAATGGAGTATACTAAGCAGACGTCTAGTAATCTGGTAACTTCCCGAGCTCTGCACAGCACCCGGTGGCCAGGGCTGTATTGTAACCTACGATGTCAAGCGGACTACTGCAACAAACAATCGTCAATAAAATCTGAACTACTCATCAACATTCGATTAGATTTTTGTTGCCGTGTAGATATTTTAACATCGGGCGTTTATTTATACAGCACTATGCAGTAGTATACTTTACTAACGAGTAAAAAATTGAAAACGGTTTTTAGAAAAATAAGGGCTTTAAACCACAAAATCTATAAAAAATAATGAAAAGCTGTCATTTTTATAATTTGTAATATGATAATATCTAGGCCTCCTTAATAACAGATTTTCAAAAAAATACTCGCATTTTCGTTTTAAAATAATTTTAATATTCGTAAACCTCTCGTACAGAGATTTTCCAATAGTAAAATTATTTTCAAATCAAAACACGACTATTTTTGTAATTCGGTTAATATAAAAAGGAAAATTTTCAAATTTTTAAGATTTTGTGGTTTAATAAATTTTTTTTTTTTTTTTTTTTTAATTTTTTTACGAAAGTAAACCACATTTCCGCATGGTGCTGTACAAATAAACGTCCGCTGATAAAATATCTACTCAGCAAATAAATGTCATCGAATGGACGACTTGAAGTATACGCCCTCTGACGTCACACTGCAGGAGAAGAGTACTGTGGGAAACAAAGCATGTTTACAAACATGCTGATTTGTTAGTCGGTAATGGCAGAAAAAAAACATTTTATGCACTTATAGGCTTCCACGCAAGGGTAAAAAATATTAGTTTCAATCTCCTGGTTAAGATACGTAAATGCATACGATTAATGTTTACCTGAAAAAACGGCAAATTCCAAACAAATGATGATCAATTTTCTTGACACACATCTCATAGCGCACATGTGAAACTAAACACCTAAATGAAGGTTATGTTCGGTTGCGGTATCCGTGGAGGTATGAATTGTATCCCACACCTGACTCGAGCTTCGCCTCATTTCAAGTCGTCCATTATGATGAGTAGTTAAGATGTTATTGACGGTTGAATACTTCAGTCGTCCGCTCGACTTCGTAGATTTCCATACCCCTTAACGTCATGCTATACAAACAAGGTCAGTCCGGCGTGAAGTGATGCTACGTCAAAAAATATTCTCCCGTGAACGGAGTTAGTTGTGTCAGGTAGAGAAAGAAACTCGAGCGTAAAGCGCTGTGGGAAGTGGGTCTTTGGACTTTCTAATTAACAGCCCGTCGCTTGCTGCATCTTCTAGAGGAGAATTGTCTCCATTGTTGTCGGCTTGAAGGGCGAAAGTCGCACTGAAAACGAGAGCTGGCAGCGTCGGCGGTGTAGCTAGTTAAGCGCGCACTTTCGAACCCCTCTTAATTTCCGTTGAAATGTGGGCCGTCTTCAAACTGGCAGGTAGGCGTACAACGTTCCACATAACTGCAGTATGTATTGACATTTCTGAATGCACTTATACAGACCCGAGATTTTCGCGGGTTTAAGACCATTCTCCGTAGGTTATACTGGTTTTTGCGATAATTATTATTTTAAAACTCAAACGAGAGAAAATATAAAAAATCTGTTTAGCAGTTTTGTTGAAAATATTTTTTGCTGTGTTAGCTAATTTTTTCAAAGCATTAAATTATATGGTTTCTTCTAGAATGTCAATTAGCCAGAATTTTTTTAATTACATAAATTAGGTGAGAGATATTTTGGTCAGCACTTAACAAAGAGGTCAGCGCTTAACATGGAGGTCTTCAGCGCTGGCGGGGGTGACATGAAGTGAGTATGAAGCATCGCCGGAATGAAAGGCGGTAGAAATGGGAGATCCCCGAGAAAAACCCACCGACCAACGGCATCGCCCGGCACGATTCCCCCATGCGAAAATCCGGGGACCGACCCCGCCGGGAATCGAACCCGGATCGCCTTGGTGGGAGGCGAATGATCTGACCACTCGGCCACCGTGGCCCTTGCATAATTACATAAAATCGTAGTATTTACGACCTTGAAAAAATCAGCTAACGTGGAGAAGACGGTTTTAAACAAAACTGCCAAACAGATATTTTTATATCTGCTCTCGTTTAGACGTAAAAAATTAATATCACTAAAAATGTATAAAGTAGGGCATGGCTAACAACCAGCCGGCTGGACTGCACAGTGTACACTATGTCCTCAGATACTTGTACATTATCTGCTGCTCCAGTGAGTGGCCAGTTGTACATGTGACAAGGTAGCGCGGCAGTCAGTGAGTGTTTTCAGTCAGGTCTGCTGTTATTTCACAGTCCTCAAGGAAGAGTTCAAGTAACAGTGATCCAATTATGAAAGTAATTAACGTGCTCAGGAGTTTGAAATATAATTTTTCTCAAACGAATTCGTGAAATTACCGGGTCTTTAGTGCACCGACAAAAATATTTTAGTCAGACTCAGAATATTGTGTGGGTATTCTCCCTGCAAAATTTATTTTGTGGTCGCTACTAAAACATTTTGCTGTCGTTCCTAAAATATTGTTGTTAGTAAAAATTTCGCAGGGCCCTACGAAATTTTTCTTTCAGTGTGGGATTACGTTTAGGAGTTTTTCTGTTTAAAAAAACGTGGCCATGCTACAACACCAGCCTTGTATCAGGCGAGGACTTGACTTACCAGAGCTCCCATCCTCCGCGTTGCAGGCTCAGAAGTCAGAAACGACGGAGCTATAAGGGCGACCTTGAAGCGCGCCTCATGCTGCATCGCCACAACGAGCCGAGCGTTGAAATAGTCTGCAATAATCCCGCCCATACATATGGGACTTAAAGGACTTGGGCCCGAGTTTCTCGGCTTACGAGAGAATTATTTTTTTAAAATCCATACGAGAGTCGATATCGTAAAATTGCTTCGTAACTTTGTTGCAAATTGGTTTTACTATGCAATGTAATTTTTCGAGACATACTGTATGATGAGTATAGCTAATTTATCAATTAAAAGGAAATTTTGTTAATTAACTAATTAGCAACTATTTTGCAGTCTTCTGACTCGACAAAATTAGAGTATGCAGTTTAAATCAGTCATAACAAAGTTACGAAGCGATTTTACGATATCGGCTCATATTTATGTTGTAAAAAAATAATAGTCGTTAAATGCGAAGCAACTCGGGCTCATGCCCATAAGCAGGGATTATATAATTTTACTGGTTTTAAGTCTGTACCAGAGTTCAGCACACGATTCTGTAGTCAGTTTCACGTACATTGTGAGGTACGGCAGTAATCAAAGGCTATTTAATAGCTATCTTGTAGGGCTTCCAAACAGTGTTTTAATGTCTGTCTTAAGGACGCGTTTCACCTAAATTTTCAAAGTATTTTTTTGTATTTTTATATTTATACCAGATTTTTTTTATTATTTTAGATATAAATTGTGATTAAATCTTCCTCTTAGGAAATTTTTGTAACTCTCATAGTTTTTGCGCAATGAGTCGTAAACGTCAAAATTTGCACTTTACGGTTTTATGTACGCCACTAAAACCAACTGGCATACCAAACCGGAAAAAATTCACAGTGTATAACAATGTTGTAGGTTATTATTTGACATATATAAAACAAAAAATAAAATATTATTTGTATTTAATTAAAATGTTGAATTTTAAAATTAATATTAAAAAATTTCAAAATTTTTTAAAAAATACAAATATAGGCCTATATATTTTGTTTTTATATGTATCAATTCATAGCCTGCGACATTGTTATACACTGTGAATTTTTTCGGTTTGGTATTTCAGTTGGTTGTAGTGGCGTACATAAAACCGTAAAGTGAAAATTTTGACGTTTATGACTTATTACGCAAAAACTAGGAGGGATACAAAAATTTCCTAAGAGAAAGATTAAGTCACAAATTATGTTTACAATAAGAAAAGAAACATCTGGTACAAATATACATATAAAACAAAAGACGTTGAAAACTGAGGAGAACCGCGCCATGAAGGGCGTTCAAGTGGGGAAAAATCATAATTTTATATTAGTATAAAGTAGGGTTAGTTTTGTAGATATTACTTAAGAGTATGTTTTCATCCTACGAAATATAAATTAGCACAGCCAGTTTTCCCACAGTGGCATTTCAAGGTCAAAATTTGCATATTTTTACTTCATACAAAACTTGAAAAACTTTATATATAATTAAATGGAAAAAATCACATCAAACTACATGTTACGGTCTACGGCTTGAAGCATATTAAACTCCATTATAAAAATGTTTTGTATTTTAAAAAAATTGCTTAAAAAATAGCAAATTTTAAATTTTTTTAAAGTACAAAAATTGTTTCTAATGGGTTTTTACATACTTCGAACAGTAGCTCTGGCCATTTAATATTAATGTTAATTACTTCATTTCATAACGTTTATTGATTTTCAAGTTTTGTATGAAGTAAAATATGCATTTTTTTTTTTTCGTAAGAGGAAAATGTACTCTCAAGTAATGTCTACAAAAACTTAACTATTTCATACAAATATAAAATAAAAATATTTTATCACTTGAACACCCTTAAACCGCTTGGATGGCACTCGAACTGCGTACAGCGTATTCACAGTTATGTTTTATCTCAGAGACCAGTAAACGTGCGTCCACAATGCTTATCTACGAAAATAAAACACACTTCAGACTACTTGCGAATGTTACCCAAGACATATGTAACGGATTTGTTCGAAATTGAGGTGTAGTAGAAGTACATTGTACTTTGCTACAGTGACGTGTTCAATAACATGATAGGGTCACCGGTTTAAGTCCCACAGTAAAAACGTTACGGCGAGGTGCGCCTCATCGAATTTCGCCTCACACACACAAACATACCCTTCACCAGGCAGCTGCCTTAATAATCAGTCAGCCCTTGTCCGAAGTGTATTGTTTTTCGTACGTC
This sequence comes from Medauroidea extradentata, assembly GCA_003012365.1. Lineage (NCBI taxonomy): Eukaryota > Metazoa > Arthropoda > Insecta > Phasmatodea > Phasmatidae > Medauroidea > Medauroidea extradentata. Next base: position 47,077 of record PNEQ01116586.1, on the reverse strand, counting down.
TTCTCAATGCGCACATGTAGAAGAGTTTCGTAAAAAGAGCGTATTTAAGAACACACTGCGACGGAGTTTGAAGCACGTGGCAGGCAGCGCCCTTAGCGAACCGAAACAACAGATTTCACCTGAGAGATTTGTTAACATTTCCTGACTGTGTACAGAGCATGCAACGCTGTTTGTTTTCCCTTTTATTGTTGCCACACTGTTACTTGGCGTAACACTAAGCTCTACACATCACCGCTTGGTAATCTTAGCTCACTGGTTCTCTCAGTCTCTCGCTCTCTCTCTCTCTCTCTCATGTATATATATATATAATATCAAGAATGTCCAGAAACAAACACATAATTAGCACACCACGAGAATCCTGGGGTAAATCGGAGACGATAATGTAAGTGGCAAAATGTTGTACGGCATTTTACGTACACAAAAGTGGCAACACTGCACGGAGAAAGTTCCGTCTTGCCCCCCACGTCCAGGTATCATAATATTATGTATTTTACGTCGAATAAACTTAAAATCATGTCATCTTTAGACTATTCAGGATTTTAACCTGGGCTCATAATATGCAGATCAAAACAGTAGTGGTAAGATAAGCAATATCTGTGCTGTGGAGCGTAAGATGGGACTAAGTGCAGTGCCATGTTTCTACATTGTGCGTATGAAATATCATCGTACAACATTTTGCTACTTGCAGTTTCTTATATGTATATATGGGCACACACAAACACACGCACATATATAATAAATTTCGGCGATTCTGTCAGCCAAATCAAAGAGTGGAGGCCATATGTGGTGTCGCTGGTCGCCATCTTGTGTCACAGTTGCGAGTGACTCGTCAACAGGTGACTATTAACCGTTACGGGGTCGCCGAAGAACTATCGCCGGTCGCAGCATGATGTACGGCCCCAACCGGCTGTCAGCGGCCAGTTTCTGTTAACAAGCTACACGTGGTCTGTTGTCAGAGAGAGAGAGAGAGAGAGAGTCGTGTAGCTACAGGTCTACCTGCATGCAGGACACACGTGTAGGCAGCTTGCACACTGTACCTTAGATGAGGAGTTTGCTGGAATAAAGACTTGAGTAAGCTAAGGCCTTTCTTCCATCAAACCGTTTATCGTGTTCTATTATATCCATAAATGACACGCACCAATTTTTGAACCGATATCTCAATTCTTCACCAAGTTGTAAATTTTTGTCTTGTTCTGTGCTGATACCACTATGCTATAAATAAGTGTTATTTCATCTTTATTGTATGTACAGTAAATATTATTAATTTCTGTAATGTAAGTAGCTACTGCTTATTTGCGTTAAGACAAAATCAGAGAGAGACGTAAAATAAAACAGAAACGAATCTATTTAAAACATTACACCTGCCATTATCTTATAATGCAACTTTCTTCTCACTGAGGCCTTAATTCCAGCCAACCCCTCGATTATTGTATTACAGCCCGGTGCACACTATCCATAATTCACTACGGAATTCCGTACCTAATTCAGTACAAGTATCAGTGCGACAGTGTGTACCGCAACTACGCTGGTTCCAGACAGAATTCTGTACTTAATTTCACAGATAGAGCACGTTCTAGTTTTCATAGTAGTGTATGTTCACGCGCATGCGTTATGCACACTTTGAGCCACGGCGCATGCGAAGTACGCAAGCAGGGTTGCCAATGTGATTTAAATAAAAATAAAATTCTTGTTTCCTGCTAAACTATGGCTGCCGGAGTTATTTAAAACTAAGTAATACAAGGCAGTGTAACTTATGTGGGAGACAGATGCGTGTCTGGTTTGTGAAATAGTTTACTGGAATTCTACAGGTTTACTTTATGGATTATGGCTAGAGATGATGGTATATCGCGAAAATTTTTTGCACCAACATAGCCTTGAAACCACTGACACACCGTAGCTGTACGCAGACCAATAACAGGCATCAAATATTATAATAACAGGATTATTATTGGCTTAGTCAAATTGGGGCAACAGCTCCACGTACAAGCGAAAGCCAGTTATCTTTTCATAAGCTGAGCGTATGTTGAAGTCTAGCAAATAGTCAAGTTTTCCCGCGATAAACCATCATCTCTAATTATGGCAACCAACGTTAAAAATATATATTTCTTTTTTATGTACCGAAAGTTATTAGTAAACAGTGATAGTATGTACGCAACATAGAAGTTTTGCCACAAAATCGCTATTGCTGTTTATGAACAGAAATAAGTAAGGAATTGAATTGAGAAGAGAATTACGGATAGTGGTCCAGGCGCGTGAGACGTGCTGTTAGCGAGGTACGGAAAGTATTTTTGCTTGTGTAACTATTACAAATATTTCCAATGTATTTATCTACGAAAAGAAAACACACTTCAAACTGTGCCAGTATGATTTTAAAAATGCCGTTCGCTAATTAAAAATCATGATTTCCAAGCTCCTCAAAAGTGCTAAAAATGACTTTCGCTTTGCTGTAGCCTAAAACATATGAACCGTAATCGTAAACTAAGCCATAGAAACCTGTTTTGGACTTTACCTCATACTTTCCACAATTATAATAATAAAGTCATCGCTTGAAATCCCATTGAAGAACGGCTTCTACGATAACACTCAACGCTTGTTTAGTCCTCCGCGCCTAGAGGCGATGAGGTGTTTGACAGACATATTCGACATATGGCCTTCCCCGTTTCATGGGTGCTTGGAACGTAAATTAAAAAAAGCTAGCATCCACTAGCGCTGCCTACCTGTGAGCCATGATGGCCCTCCATAGATAAGCTAATTTTGTGTGTGTGTGTGTGTGTGTGTGTGTGAGGCAGAAAATATATGGAGTGGTAAGGGTGTATTTGACGGGCGTGTGTAATGTTATCGCCTCTCCGCGCAAGCCACTCAGCTGACGTGCAGATCTTTACAATTATTAGAGATGCTGGTTTATCGCGGGAAAACTTGACTGTTTGCTGGGTTTGAACGTACGTATCGTCTATCGAAAGATTACTGGCTTTTCCCTGTACGTGAAACTGTTACCCTATTTGACTAAGCCAATAAGAATTCCGCTGCTTCAATATGTAATGCCTGTTATTGGTCTGCAGACAGCTACGTTGTGGCAGACGTATATAATCCTATCATATATGTTGCGGGAAACCACAGTGTTTTCAATGATATGCTGGCACAAAACATTTTCGCGATATACCATCATCTCTAACAATTATCCTTTTCCCTATGGGTAGAGCCCACGATTTTTGGTGAAAAGAATTCTGCAACAATTTGTTTCAATGCCTTATGTGCACATATGCAGCACTGCTTCGTGGTCAGTGATTGGCTGTTTTTTAACTCTCAGCGTCTAGGGTTCTACCCGCAAATCACAGACGTGTGGTGTCGCAGTAACCTTGTTACTGTTGGAACAGTCAAATGAGCCACGTCTGTGCAATAATACATTCTGCCAATAATCAAGAAACAGACCTGCAGATGTGCACACAAGGCTTTGAAACAAACTGTTGCAGAATTCTTTTCACCAAAAATCGTGGGCTCTACCTATGGGACTTTGAGCCGTGGCCAAATTATTTTATTTGTGGGCAGCATAGTTTAAAGTTTAACGCTCGTTTGGATTATGTTTTTCCAAATACGGTTATTATTTTCCCTGATATAGCAGTCTGGAAAAGTAATTGTTGGTCATTTGAAGGGCAAAAATGATATTTCTATATGATAAACGTGCCGGAGTTTTTAAACTATAGCTACATAGTTTGAAGTGTGTGTTATTCTTATAGATATACGTATGCAATGTGCGGTAATTAGTTTCGTCTGGAAAATAACTGTCGTAATTCACTGCAGTGCATTTGAAGCGCAGGTTGGGAGGTCCCTTAAGGTTGTTCAAGTGATCCATCACTTATTTATGTAGCTTTAGTACATATTAAATTTGAGGGAAATTTTCTCAAGCACTAGTATGAGAAAAATATTAAAGTTTAGCAAAAAAATTTTGAAATATATAGCTATTGTAATTATGAGAATTTAAATTTTTATAGTTAGCAGTAGGGCCTACATACGTCAAAATTGTGAAACATAACTATGCTTATGTGCGTCATACAATCTGCATTAAATACAGCAATTTACGGTAAGAAGATTCATAGATATTCATTAAGGGGTTTGTGCGCAGTTATACTTTAAATTGTATGATAATTGAAAGTAAAATTGAGTAAAAAACAGAACACTGATTTAAGACTAACGAATTGTCCGGTTCCAGACCAATTTAATGGATTTCATTATGGCATTGATAAAGACTATACTTGAACCAGTCCGTACCACTGTGACTAGTGTATTGAAATTTGAACTGCGAAATATTTATTGTTCGAGTGTTCTTAATAATGATTAATTAGCATAAAAAATCATTATCCAGTTAGGTTCAGGATTATCACATTTTCATTTATGTGAAATTATAAAATAAAGGAAACCTTTAAAAATCATTAAAAAATTTGATGGCCTTTGGATGGTCCTAACATATAGCTTGCGGAAGAAAACCATTTTCTGCTTTGGGAATAGGGAAATATCAATATCGTAAAAAAAATATATGTGGGAAAACAATGATAAGTATGTGTTTTGAGTGTTTCTTTTCAGTGCAAATACTTATTTGCTAATGGTTTTCAGGATACTTAAAAACAGCCTAAGTGATTCTATAGCAATGTAGGTCGCACCGAGATGAACAAAAGTATCAGTGTCAGCAGGTATGTTGGTTCGTACTGATCATTTAATACTCGTCCATGCAGTGTGTGTGTGTGTGTATATATATGTATATATATATATATATATATATATATATATATATATATATATATATATATATACACACACATACACACTGCGTGGACGAGTATTAAATGATCAGTACACACACATATATATATATAATAGAGTTTTACGGCATAATCAAAATTATGCAGTAAAACTCTATTAGATTAGGAGGTTCGCGGAGCATTTTTGAAGACCACCTTGTTTACAATAATAATTGAAATAGTAAATTTATTGTTACCTCCGACGTAAACTTTTGAGTTATGTTATAATTTCTACACTTTGTTTGCTACTTACGGTGGTAGAATACTATAAATTAAGATAAAAGAAAAAAGTTACTACGAATTCAAAAGTCTTACTTTATCGTGAACCACCTATAGGCAGAGTTCTTTAACACAACGCCCGCCATCTGAGTTGAAGTATCGGCCGGGCCGGTGGTTTACCGTTGGTAACTGTCGGTGGCAACTATCCTGACTCCTCCCCATCACCACCCCCTCCCTTACCGTCAACTAGTAGAGTGCAGCGGCGAGGTGACGGGCTCTTCTGATTAACTGGACCATCGTCGCGGACCAGTTGTACGACGTGCCAGGAGTTCCTCCTGGTCGATGACGCACCTCCTCTCTGTCTCTCAGCCAGAGATGAGAGAGCACTACAGATGCAGGATTAGCAGCCGACTCTATGGTCAAGCTGACTTTTTTTGTTCACGTACCAATATGGCGGAGTGCAATCAGCTGTTCCTGTAGATATGTTGAGAAATGAGGTTATTGTTGGACAAGCCACTATCACCACGTTATACGCGTTGCTATGGTAACCAATAAACTTTTATCACTTGTCGATATGGCGGACGGTCTCTTGTTTCCGTCTCAAGGTCTTACACCCCTCGTCATAGAACGTACGCGATGCTCCATCAGAATGTCTTTTTAATCTCTGGTCAGAGCCGACGAACCAGCTCCTCGGAGACATACATGCCTGCTAGGTTCGTCCGTCGGCGAGGTTGCACAACTGCATTCCCGTGGTACTGACGAACAGCCGCGCTGTTACTGCCTTAATATTTACAAGACGCGTGACGATCGTTTTCGTTGTGGTCGACTAGTTTACTTGAGATCTTCCTTTTTAACCCCCTTGACGTAAAAAGAGGGATGTTACAAGCTTAACGTGTATATCTGTGTGTCTGTCTGTGGCATCGTAGCTCCTGTTCACAAGTTTCATTATGTTAGATATATAACTCGCAAATATTTAAAATATATAACAATTTACTCGACTCACAGTATACTAAATTTAAAATCGATCAGACCAACAGAATTGCTCACATTCACTCAAAAATAAACTAGAAAAGAGATGATTATCTTTAAACGGCTGAACAGATTTCCTTAAATCCTAGCTAAAAACAATCTCGATGACGTCAGCTTTCAAACAAAAAAAAAACTGCACAAAAATAGGTCCATTCGTTTAGGAGCTACGATGCCACAGATACACATACAGATACGTCAAACATATAATACCCCCCTTTTTGCATCGAGGGTTATTTGACTTTTTGAAATGAATTCTTACTGGATTGTGGAAAGCACATGCACTTCCTCGCGAAGATTCAGTGGGTGGGCGGTGATACGTCGTGGGTTAGTTCTTGTTCCCGACGGTGTAGCTGTACCGCAACTTTGTCCGCGCATGACTGCACACACAGACGCCAAGCGTGGGAGATCGTCGCGACGTCGACTCATGGACGCAAGCCAGGCCGCTTGGTTGGCGGTCTCCGCTACCGCACAGATCTGATATATATACAGAAGCGTAATGGCTACAGGTACGTGAACTTCGCTGATATTTTTTTTAGGTTAGGTAGAACACCAAGTACGTAGGCTGCAGAGATCCGGAAATTTTGCGAATTTGAGAAAAAAGTATATTTCAAACTCGTGTGCACGTTAACTACTGTAAGATGCTAACAATCGTCGTAAGAATATAATTCTAGTTCCTTTATGTTTAATATGAAAAATGTTTGTATTTGTTCAATCGGATATCGTAATTGTAATATATGTATTTATAAGTATTTGTCATGAGAAAGAGAAAACTGAAAATAATAAACGCGGCGCGGAAGACGGTGGCCGGTGGCAGCCATTGTCTGCTAGCTGGCCTGTGATTGGCCAAGGGAGTCTATAGACGGGGGTTGCTGGCCAGTGCGGCCATCGGTAAGGACACTCGGTAGGAAGCCACGGGAAGCGACCGGACTACGTGTCGCTAGTACACAGCACAGAGAGTGCTTCGCCTGACCAGCCGAGCCCGAGAGACGGGGCAACTGCGCGTCTTGAGTCACGATTTTTTAAATTAGCCTATATTTTGTAAATTACAAAAGCGGTAGTCTCTGGGAAGGAAGGGCGCATCATTAGACATAAAACGGGCGACATACACACACTCTGCGAGCCGTCTCTCGCGCGCACCAAATTCATTTGCCGCATTTTATTAATGAACATTAAATTTTTCCTTCTATTTTAGCGTGACCCGTGAAGACACGTAAAAAGAACCAAAATAGACCAACCGGCGGGTAACACTACTTTCACATCTCGAGGACTGTGAACCAATAGAAAACCTCCATGAAATAAACTAGTTGACCATATCGCAACCTTGTCAGATGTACAACTGGCCACTCACTGGACAATGAACAAAAAAGTTGAAAACAGAGTGTATACTGCCGGTTGGTCTTTGAACCCGCGATATTTCCCGGTCTTTGGCTGGACCTCACTGAAGTATTGCCAAATGTTGAATTAGGAAATAAAATAATACAAATTCAGCATGGTTAGTAATACTGAATGTAAAGGTTCGATTCTCGGCGAGGTCGGGTTACCGATTTTTTGTACGTAGAGTACATGTTGTTGGTCGGTGGATTTTCTTGGGGTATTCCCGAGGGTAACAGCTCCTTGTAGGCCTACATGTAAACGCCAGTCATCTTCTGGTAAGCTGAACTTACGTTGAAACCCAGCAGTCAAGTTTTCCCGCGATGAATCATCATGTCTAACCATGAGTTTAAAACAACAAAACTTCATCTTTATACAATAAAACATAAATAAACAACGCCAAACTTTCGAGACCGTGTTGGATACACATTTGTGACATCATATTTACTATATATTACCTCTATTGGTGCGGTGCAATAGTATATTTCTTATTGGCTCTGTCAAATGGGACAGTGAATTCACGTACATACGACAGACTGTAGCGTGGGCAAACCTTCTGACATGCTTAGCGTACATTGAAATCTAGCGAGGAGCCAAGTTTTCTCGTGATAAAACACCGTATTTTTCTTGACCATTAAGTAACGTGTGTTGCTTGGGCGAACCAACCCGCGCGTGCGTGTTGTGTGACCGGCGTCGTGTCGCTGGAAAGCCCCGCCCCTGTGTGAGTCCTCGATCACGACCGCTGTGTATGGCGCCAACCTTGCGGTGTGCGGGGGGAGGTAGGGGGAAGACAATCACTTCCTTGTGCGGCACTCGTCCAGCACTCCCGTGCCCCACTTTACCCTCGAATGTCGCCGCTGTCCATGGAGTAAATATACTCAGCTGACGTCTTAGATGAGCTTCAATCGCAGTGCCTAAGATCTATTGTACTATGCACACCTAAGCCCCGTCTATTCGTTCATTAATCATTGTCTGTTGTGCCACTGAGTAGTAGCTAGTGGACGAATAGTCGAGGCTTGAGTATGCACAGGATAGTTGATTCTAGCCTACAGGTAATTGAATTCGCGAAATTTTCCAGTCCCTAGCGATGAGTAGAGACCTGGGAATTTCGCGAATTCATTAGAGATCAAGTTAGAGATTTCGAAGTTCTTTAAAAGTAAGTTACTCTTGAGATTGGGCCACCATTTATAAGTAGGGATCCCAATTTTTGGGGAAAAGATTTCTGCAGCAGTTGTCTTCACTGCCTCATGTGCACAGCTGCAGCTCTGCTTCATGGTTAATGACTGGCTGTTTTTAACGGTTTCGTATCTTAAGAGTGCATGGTAGATAAATAAACGCTGAAAACATAAATTGATTTATTCGCTTTTTTTAAAGCCAGTATGAATAAAATACTCGATGACAATCCTAGATAATGGTATTTGCCAACTTTATGAGTGAATATTTATCCAGAATTACTAATTCGTTACCCGTGATCTCTTGCGCCGCAGTTAAATGCACGAGGTTCCGGTGTCAGAGATTGTGCCTCAGAAGTTCGTAACACTGGATATAATTTAGTATAAAACGTCGGATAAAACTATTATCTAGGATTGCTATTGTTTAATTTTCGTAAATTGGCTTCAAGAAACATACATTTATAGATTAATGCTTTTAGCGTTGAATTATGTACCACGCCCTCTTAACACTTTACAGCAAATCACGAACGTGTGGTATCGAAGTAATATTATTCTGATTGGTGAAGTCAAATGAGAAACGTCTTTCTACGAAGACATGTTGCCAATAACAAAGAAGCATGGCGCACGAGGCACTGAAACAAACTGTTGCAGAAATATTTTTCTCAAAAATTGGTGTCTCTATTTATAAGTTTAGTCATCGAGTATGTCAGACCAATAGCAAGCTTACATAATAACAACCCACTGACTCACTCTTTACCCTTGTTAGACGTTAAACTGTCCACTCTCTGCAGTAGTAGCCAGTGTATAAGTAGCTGAGAGCGGAGTGTATACAGGCCTGTGGAGTCTAGCCGGTTGGGCGTTGAAATGTCCGTGTCTCTAGCGACGAGGCACGTGGTGAGTGTGCTAGAGTCGTCCTTGGAGATAACTCGCATCTAGGCCCTGATCCTGCTCGTTGTAGTCTAATAGCACGCAAATTAAGGCGGCCGCCTACTCCACGCTTCAAGTGCGTTGCATTTATGTTCGTGAACAGGTTTTTATTCCACGTGCGCCCCTTGTGCCAACGTACGAAAAGAAAACAAACTTCTGACAAGTTCGGAACCTCGTTGTTAAGCTCATTACGCTCATTAAAAAATCATTGCTTCTAAGCCCTCCAACGTGGCTAAAATTGACTTTTTCAGATTTCCGTACTTCAAAATGTTCTAACCGGATGTATGTGAAACTCAGATTGCGACCTGCACTGAACTTAGTTGTAAACTTTCCACCAATTATAATTGTATGGTTATCGCTTAGTGTCCCATAGTAAAAACCGTTCGGTAGTTCAGCTCGTTGAGGCGACGCGGCATTTAATACGCGCTTCAAGGTCGACTTTACTGCTCCGTCTCTTTTGAGCCTCTCACGCGCGGGTAGGCGGCGCCCTTAAGACTGTACAATAGTACGGCTTTACTGTGCCTGTCGAAAACGTAAGGACTGAACTATAGTGATTCCAGTATATACGTTTCACTTAACTTCAAGACTGAGTACCAAACCCCTGAAAATGCCATTTAGGCTATTTTTTTCTCATTGACATACAATGGAACTAGTCAATTGTGGCTAAACGATAATAGTGTTGCCCCTTTATAATAACACATCTTATTTCGAGAACAGTGGATACGAAGAACACTAACACGATACGGCACACGCTATGCATCATTTAGTGTGAACTGTATTGCATGATTGATTGAAAATATTTAGGTCAGCGCTTGACATGTAGGTTTTTAGCGCTGGTGAGAGGTGACATGATGCGAGTATGGAGTAGCGCCGGAATGGAGGGGCGGGGGAAACGGGAGATCCCCGAGAAAACCCGCCGACCTGCGGCATCGCCCGGGAACCGACCCCGCCGGGAATCGAACCCGGATCGCCGTCGCCTACACCATCCGCGGCCCTAACTGCAGTGCAGAAATTGTACACGTTCAGACCTGTGTTCTTTTTTTGTTCCAATAGATGTAAGGGCTGTTTTCCTCCGTAACATTGATCTGCAATTTTGCAACATCAGTATAATGAGTATTCATCTGGCGAGCAGCGTTGACCCAAGCTGACGGCGTTGTGGTCGTCGCTGGCAACTGGAGGACATCCGGTGGTGTGGTGGTCACCCGGCCTCCGCCCGCAGACCGTTAGCCACACACACGCAGGCCCACTTGCTCGTGGGGACGTGTCCCCCGCGGTAGCGGGCGTCGACGTATGTGGTGCGGCGCCATTGTATGTATGGCTTCTGGGGGTCACCAGGGTACGTCTGCACGTACGTCGTCCCAGGGGGAGGGGGAGTGTGGCTTGTTCCCATTTTGTAAGTGCGGTCGTAGATTTCCTACTGCTAGAGCCACGATTTTATGGCGAAAAGATTTTTGCAACATTTGGTTTCGATGCGTCATGTGCACACCTGCAGCTCTGCTACATCGTCTGTGGTTGGATGATTTTACTCTCACTTGCCTTGGCAAATTACAGACGTACAGACTCACAATAATCTTGTTCTGATTGGTGCAGTCAAATGAGAGACGTGTCTGAACAAAGACACGCTGCCAATAACCTTGAAACTGAACTGCCGATGTGCACGTGAGTCACTGAAACAAAGTGGGGCAAAAATCTTTTCGCGACAAAATCGTGGCCCTAACTATAGCTAAAGATGATGGTATATCGCGAACATGTTTTGTGCTAACATTCCCTTGAAAGCACTGTGGTTTCTTGCGACACGTCTGATTTGGTGATATACGTCTGACACAACGTGGCTGTAGACCAATAACAGGCATAAAGTATTACAATAGCGGTATTTTATTGGCTCAGTTGAATAGGGCAACGGTTCCACGTACAAGCGAAATCCAGTAATTATTTATAAGTTGAACGTACGTTAAAATCCAGCAAATATTCAAGTTTACCCGCGATAAACCATCATCCCTTACCTATTGGTAACGTGAGAGAGGGACGTTATATGTATGACCATGAAGTGTTAACAGATTTATTAAATTAAATCACGGTTCACAACATTTATGGGATATTTTTATAGGAGATGATGTAGAGATCCGAAAATGTCGCGGGTTCAACAACCAGCAAGCTGGACTGCACAGTCCTGTATATACACTCAGCTACTTTGTACACTGTCCGCTGGTACAGTGAGTGGACAGTTGTACACGTATACACGTGACAAGGTAGCGCGGGAGAGTGTTTCAGCAGGTCTGCTATTGGTCTAACATCCTCAAGGGGGAATTTAAGTTCCAAGTGATCGCAGTACGTTTATCTATAAAAAGAACACACAGTTATAAATAGGCTTCTATCATATTAAAAATGCAACATGCTCATTGGAAACATGTTTTTGGAGCCCCTCAAAATGGCCAATAACGGCTATTTTAGACAGCTGTTATTGTAAATATACCACACGGATTCGTAAAACACAACGTTGGAAGCATGCGTTGGACTTCACTTCGAACTTTCCTCAAATAAGATGGTAGGGTCGCCGCTTTAAGTCTCATAGTAATAAGAGTAGTATGAAAACACTGCTCGCCAGTTTGGCGCGCCGCGAATATAAGCGATGTTGTTATTGTCGAGTATGGAAAGCTGAACCTTATCGCTTCACTGTCTCCGCGCATAAAACGCGGAAAATTACATCCGGTGTACAGCCCTCTTAACGATAAGGCGATAAGGAACTATCACAAAAATTGCCAAGTGATGCAGAACACTATTATGGTTGGATCAAGACTCAAACTTGAATTCTCCCGAAATTGAGTACAGTGTACTCAACTCCACCGAGCTCACTTGTTCTGCCTCTTGACAATGAATAAGTAGACGCCAAAGAAAACAATCTTTAAAATATACTTGTTTCTATAATTAAAACCGACACAGATGTTGAGCGTTAATGACTGATATCTGTTAGACTTAATCCGTAGTCGTACTTATGTCCAAGACTTTTATAATTAGCCTATGCATTTCAGCTTGACAGCCTCAGATTTTGTCGTCATGAAGGATTTTTCCCCCTTCATTTGCTATCTTATGAATAAAATTAAATATCCTCATAACACTTGAACGTATTTTGTGTAAAAAAAACTTACCTGCTACGTCTTGATAACTTGTTTTTGTCTATTTTAATTGAAACACATCTTCTGTCTCATCCATCTTGCTTTTTTTCCGGAAATTTCACAAACAATCTTTAGGTTCATCATATTTTTTGCTAACAAAAAACACGTGCTAGTATCTTGGCGCGTCTGATATTTCGTTCCGCCATTGGTGTTCGTGTTATTTGCGGTCGTTTTTTTCCGCGCCGGTAATGGGTGGGAAAGTGCAGAGTCATTTTCCGCGGATTTCTCGCGCCAAGGAGCGGGCCGACACGACAAAGGACCGTTAAAATCAAGCGTGTACCTTGACTGCCGTTTCTCTTCGCGAGTTACGTTTCTAACCGAGCGTTGAAGTCTCTGTCCATTTCCCGCTTCGCTGCGTTGATCCTTCGCCTTGATGGGTCTTGGACAACAAATAAGCCTAGGGATTTCGAATTTTTGTTCGTGTTTACTTAAGGCTCAGTTTCAGTAGCCATATTGAATTTTATTATTTTTTCGCTTTTTTGGAATTTTGAGAAGAAAAATGTTGAACATGCGATTATACCTCAAATTCTCTTTACATTTCGCTACAGTACAGACCTTGCGATTTAGCTGTTAACTTATAATTACGCCGCAATTTGTGTGGCAATTTTTTTATATTCATAATTTGCCCGACAAATTGCGCGTAATTATAAGTCAACAGCTAATTCGCAAGGTCTGTACTGTAGGGAAATGTAAAGGAGAATTTGAGTTATAATCGCACATTTAACACTTTTCTTCTCAGAATTCAAAAAAAGCGAAAAATAATAAAATTCAATATGGCTACTGAAACCGAGCATTAGTTTCCGGCGGCCATTTTCAAACACTTTCAGCTGAATTTCTGGCGAAGTAAACGTGTTCGGGCGGTTACAAGACACTCGATTGTTGGAGCCGTAATCGACAATGGTTTGTCTTAACAGTTACTTTATGTTTTGAGGTTATGCGCATTTTATCATGCAAATACTTGTAAGTCACTAAGGTTAATTCTACTACAGGTTAGATAGATCAATGTCAAAAGTTTGACACAGGAAAAATTGAGCGCTAGTATCGCTAATGTGTGCAAACTGACCAATCACAGAGCTTTCCTGAATTTGAAGTTACATAAAGTTGATATTCCAAAACGCGAAATTGGTTTATTTTCACTTTACAATTAAGTTAAATGACTTCTTTCATTTCTAAGCCTATTTTAAATTAATTTTACAACAGTTTCGTATTTTTCTGGTCTACATGCGATTGCAGCGAAACTAGCGGCAGAAATATTCCCTGTTCCAAACTCTCTCATAAGAAAACACATGTTTTTTTCTAACCTGTAGTACAATTAACCGTATAAGTCACATTCAAAACACTTTAATAACTTACTATTCAATTTATTTACGCCGCTGTTACAATACTTGTCGCAGTAGTTTATTGACGTTTAACGAGCCAACCACAGCTCAGCATACAAGAGATGTCAATATGATGAACTTTTACAACCTGTTCAGTTTGAATAGGAATGTAACGACGATATAAACTACTTCAGGCACTGTGATGTAACCGTGCGTATTGTTAAACGTGTTTAAAGTGAAAACTACTTCAGATTTCCCTTGTAACCGCAGCGTATGTTTATTTGTATTGAAGTTTATTTTATTTACTTCTGCAAAGAGTCACACAAGTTAGAGATTACATTCACAAAATATGTGTCTCCTTGAGCTCAAGTTGGAGACGACGCCTCTAAATTAACAAGAAAGCAGTACGAGGTTAGGAGAGATAACAAGTAGCATTTATGTAAGAAACATATCAGTTTTAGACACATACATTAGTATATTAAAAACATGGTAGAAGCAAATCAGTCTTACTTGGACACACACAAAAATCTAATAAATAATAATGTTAATAATAGTAACAGTGACGTGGCTTATTTGGACCTATTACAAAATAAGATACAGAATACAGAGATACTAAGTGCATAAAGGAGAATCAATGGTATGGATGGATAATCGACTGTGAACAGTGCGTATATGGGACTGAGAAGTCTATACTACTCCCAGTAGAATCAGCGAAATACTCGTGCCTCTGTTCAGTACTAAGAGTGACAGTTTCGGTCGCAAGGAAATCCTCTTCAGAGGTAGGTAAGTGTAGGACCTGAAGTAGGCACACATGAGTGTAACGTTCTGTTATGTTATTTCAAAGAAGCATCGCTCACGTACGCTGAGCAGTTTCCGAAAATTGTTCATAAGCTGGAGCTCTGCCCTCTGTTCAGTAACCTGGATACTCACCTTAATAGTACGCGTAGATGAAAGAAAAAGTCTTGAGAATCATCGCCATAGTTCAAATGAATAACTTCGTAGTTCCCTTTGTTTTTGCCTCGCCACAACCAGGCTTCTCTGTGCTGAGTTTATTAACTTGCGTCATTGCATGGTATAAATTTAGTTTCTTTACTTATAAGAATTTTGGCCACGTTTTCAAGGAAATGAAATGTTTTTAACACCTTACATAAATCAAAATTAACAAGCGTTTTGGATACGTACAAATAGAGTAGAGGAATACGTTTGCTAATTAAATAAACGATTTATGTATATTGAAAACGATTTTGTTATGTTTCCTTATAACTTCTGAAAATTTGTGGTTTTCTAATATAGACCTACATTCGGAATATTTTTAACAATTATGTGGCATTCGTGTCGTACACGATTGTAAAATGTTTTCTTGCACTCTGAAAAATACAGATAAATTGCACGATAACAATAAAAAATTGTTCTAATGCATCCAGATGATTTTATTTTCATTGATCAAGAATGTTTCTATAACTTTTATTGGTAGTTTTCCACAATTGTTTTTAAGAATGTTTTCCTTTGTGACTTGAAAGTTTACTTCGCACAACCGCGGTAATTTCTCTTACATTGCCTTATTTTTTTACTGGGTGTGGAAACTTGTTTGCAAGCTCAGTCTTGTAGCAGTAGTTTGTTACTGTGTATGCGCGCTTTGCCCGCGAAGTATGACTGTGAAACCCGTGTTGTGCAGATCTTCGCGCGCGAGTTACCTTCCTACCCGAGCGTTGAAGTCTCCTAGTCTTTATTCCCTCGCGCTCCACCGCACAACACTTCGTGCTCTTGTGCAAGTGCACGGGTCGTCGAGTTCTGGCCGTCGCGAACCACACTGCGTGTCTTTCTGGCGACACGGTCGCACGCGGCCTTCCACGCAAAGGAACTGCATTACATTCTCTGGAGAATCCCAGAACATTGCCTTTGTTATCTCCCCAGCAGATCTAATGTAAAGGCTGTTCGGGATAAAGTGAGCACTCACAAAAGCCCTGCTAAATTTTTTTTTTTCAGCCAATTCGTATCTTTCCGCGCGTAACGGCTAACGATGGGGAAATGTCTAACCTCTCTGGACACGTCCCTTTGTGCCTGCGCGTGTAAGATAAATTTTGAAGTCAGTAGGAACCTATAGAGTATAATTTTAAAAAAGTTTATTAATTATGTAAAATACAGATACGTCGATTTCCGTTGATTTTACTTCTGTATGGTTGTATTTAAATAGGAAAATACACGGAACTACATTCAGCAAGTTGCTGTCGACTATACAAGTTATAAGGTAACTATTGATGATGAATTATGTGCAGTTATAGCTGGTGATTTTTTTAAAGGTTAAATCTTTAGTGCTAACTTTATTCCGAACGACCTATAAGCTCACACATTTATTATTTTTTAATTGCACATGTTTGTATGAGTTTGTAAAACGAAGTTCATCCTTTCTTGATAGTTTTTTTTTTTTACAGTTTCGTGGTTAAATCTCCTCGATTAGGCGCATTTTATAACTTTCAAAATATTATAAATATTTTTGGCTTTCTCGTCCGTGTTAGATAGCTAATACAATATGGCATGACATGTCCTGAATTGTTTTTTACCTCTATATCAATTTGGCAAGATTGGAATCAGCAGTTGTATGATAATCTTTTGTAACGTGAATGTGCACGTTTGTGTTTATTGCGGAATATTTTTGTGTCGTAATAATTTGCAAGCTTTGAGAAAAACTTTTGGCGTATCATGGAGCCATCTAATCGGCAAAACACCACCTCGTACCATGCTGTGCGTGATCTTAGTCGATCAAGTTTTACTTTTACGCTACGAGAATACAGAAAACAACACATTTTACAGGAATGCATACACGCTGACTATGAAATGTATAATTTTTTTACAGAATTATTTTATGAATGCAAGCAGTTATATCAGAAATGGTTTAATTTCGTGAAATTTGGGGAGCGTTTTTAACCAGTAATTTTTGCATGTAAATTATTATAATTACTATCATTATTCACGCCTGGGCCCCAACGGACCACGTGAAGTACAATGTAGAGAGGTTTCAGAATTATTAACCTCTCTTTGCTCCCGTGTTGCTTTCAACTTCTCAGAACTGCCTCTTTTTCCTGTCATCAGTTCCGGTCTTCTTTGGTTCTTCTAGTTGGCCAACTGCACAGTCATCAATTTTCTGTCCAAAAATCTTTCTATCGTTAACATATCTTTTTGTTCCAGCTTCCTTATGTTATCTTAATTACTTCAATTCTCGTAAAACTCCACAACTTGTCTTGTCAGTCTATTTGGTATCGGTCTTTTTATGTTTCCATAAAATCTTAGCCTGCATTTTTATAATTGAATAAATGTATTAAAATTATATTCTTTGAAAAAAATTCTCCTTAGAATCACACAAAACTTCCTTATTTTTATAAAAAAAAAAAAATCCTGTGCTTTTAAAGGCAGATGCACAACCACTGCATATATACGTATGTGAGATTTTTAGGACTGGACTCACAAAATCATAGAATCTAGACAAGCAAGATGCTTTTTAGAGCAAAATGTCGGCAATAGATGGTGGGACATTTATAGTTTCTTTTCCTTACAAAAATGGGAATAGTTCGAAGAATACGATTTAAGTAGAATTGGGTCATACTGTAGTACTACTACTTAAGGCCATACTTTGTTGTTTATACTTTTTTAGAGAAATTAATTTTTCGCTTAAACGAGAGCAGATATCAAAAATCTGTATGGCAGTTTTGTTTAAAATCGTCTTCTCCATGTTGGCTAATTTTTTTATCAATGCAGTAAATACTATGGCTTTAGTTAAATATGTAATTAACTAAATTGTAGTTAGTTGACTTTTTAGTCGAAACCTTATAATTTCTTATTTAAAAAAAAAATGTCACGGCAAAACTATTTAAAACAAATCTGCCAGAGAGATATTTCATATCTACTCTCGTTGGCCTTAAAATATGGGTTTATAACCACCATATAGCGTACATACATACAAAGTGGACAGTTAACTTACTGAGTCATATGTGTACACACGCTGCTAGAGGATCTGAATGCTTGCGTACACACTGTTGTTACTTTTATACGTGCCTATGTACGCATGCTAAGTGATAGTTGTGAATCCGTATTTGTTCACTTATCTCGTTTTACTTCTTCATTCTTCTTCCGCCGAATTACGATCACTGGTAAGTTTCAGTAATGTCAGTTATTGTTCCTATACTGTTGGCGAGTATTGATGGTTTCTTAGATTGTTCACGACTGACTCCTTGTGCGAGGCTACAACGACTACTGATTCTACCGGAGCTCGGGAGGATGTGTACCATCAGTGAAAACAGACATCGACGCGAGATTCAATACAGCTGTCCTCTAGAAACTTTTATAAACATTCTAATCATCACGGTGATACAAACGACTGTATTTACCATCCATAAAAATATTTCTTAGGAACGTTTTCCAAAGTAACCATTGAAAAATAACATTCACATTAAATTGACATATTTCTCAAAAAACCATATTATTGGATAAATATGTGAACTATAGCTCTTCTTATAAGAATGTAATCTTCTAAATAGGTTAGAAAACTGTGTTTGCTAGTTAATTTCATATTCACGCACGATATTTCTTTTATTTACATGTTTACAGCTGCAAATAGTTCCGAAACTCTCAGATCAATGACGACGAAATAATTTCTGATTACTAGAGGCACGATTATTTCGCGTATTGATTCAAGGTCAGGTTGAACGTCAATATCGTATACTTGACTGTCAGTTCTCTGATTAGACGACAGTACTTTGACACATATTTGACGACTGAAAGCCAGTAATAAATAAAACAAATTCGTGGTGATATCACGTGTCCCTAGTCTTGCACGTTTAGAAGCCAACGGATATTCGACTATGACCAGAGCGTATATAGGTCTGTGAAGTCTAGGCTGCTGCCAGATGATTACGCGAAATACTCGTGCTTCTACAGGTTACTCATGTGGATCCGTTACTGCTGACAGACTACCAGTGAAATAAATATTCACTAGCAGTATCGGAACGTGGCGTTAGTCATCTTCTAAATCAACGCCATTGCGACACGCTCGGCGCCTGTGTTCGACAAGCTCCAGTCCGTCGCGTCGCGATGCATCGCTTGCAGACGTCAAGAGGCTGAGAGCGGCCGGCGAATCGTTGAAGACGTGGTCACACTTCTGGAGAGGGGGTAGGGGGGGAGGGGTTGCAGGAAGTCACCCGCGCAGGTCAACGTCCTAAAGCCCCGAATTCCTTGCGCGGCCTGACCACCGCTACACGGCGCCTCCTGCACTCCCGTGGCGCGCTTCTGTCACCGCCGACGTCATCCCCCTCCCTCCTCGAGGAGGACCCTAGTTCGACTCCGGCAATCATAGATTTATGTTCCCCCAATATAGCTCCAGGCGAATGTTGGGGTTGTTCTTTAACTAAGTCCATGGCCGATTCTTCTCCCAGTTCACGCCATTGTGTCGTGTTGTGCATTCACCGTCTCAACACTTTAAACTTGTGTAAGTGAGAAATGAACCACATCGACGAAATTCCAAATACAACTGATTTGAAATTAATTTACACTTATTCTCAGCGAATTTCTCCTGCCTGTTAACTCCTTTTTCACATAATTCTACAGGTTGTTATTTGAAACTTCAGTGACGAACATTTGACTTATTGTAACCACTGATTCGGGTTTACAGTGTTATCGCCTCGCTGTCACTTTCGTCATCGCACGAGACATGCCTACTGACGCCCGATACTTGGACATTCGTCGACTACATTTCCAAGTACAAGGCTTGAAATTGTTGTACAGGAATTGCTGTAGGCGTGACATTAAATCAGATCACAGATCTGTACTCAAGTGCCAGCGTAGTAGCAACCAAACATATATACTTCCATAAGAACGGTCTGTTCATTACAGTTTTGGCTATATAAAACAAGTAAAATGGCGGGTTGTTCTGTATAAAAACACAACTTGTTCTGTAGTAGCTCAAGGCATTCATGTAGGAGCTACAATTACAGGAACTATTGTCTATTAATTTTGAATGATAACATCTACCGCACCATTTTAATAGCACAATATATTTATTCACCAGTGACATAAAATAGTCTGAATGAAAAATTTTTCGTAGATCTAGCAGTTACTCTCTTCCTCTATACTTCGTTCACTCGCGCAATACTTTTTTATGCAGGATTTAAGTTAATGTCTACGAATATGAATTATCCTGTGCCCAAAATCGGAATTTCGATGTACAAAGCGAGCTTGTTGGCGACCTCGATCGTTAAGGCCGCCTTTCATCGGATCGGGCAGGATACTAGGTGGCCGTGAACGCCTACGCGTCATACTCCTGCGGCGATAGAACTGGATCAGCAAAGCCGGATTCGCAACCACACTTAACGTTCGTACGAACATACGCACGTACGTTTAAGTATTAGCTATTGGATTCACCCGAGGCGGATACAAGGGGGGAAATTTCCCCCTAAGAACCCAACCTTGTTTTAGAAATGTTACACTTTTTATTTAAACTACTGAAAATGCAGTAGGTGTTATGGACTTTGCAATATTTTCTAAGAAACTGAATGTAAAAATGTTCCAATTTGTGTCTGTTGTGTGTTAAATATTAACGTTCAAAATCTTCTCAAAGTTCACCATTTTGCATCTTAAAATTAAAAATTTCCCGGGGAAGGACCACCGGACCCCCTGCCTTAAATCGGCCAACCGGTGCTAGCAAAAATATATCCCCCCCCCCCTCCTCGCTCAATTCCATTCTGGATCCGCCCCTGGATTCACAACATTTAATCTAGATGTGCGCGGAAATTGTTTGTGTCATAACAAATTGGCGGTAATAGATGATCGTCATTTATTTTTAGTTTTCGAAGCTAATTAAAATATGTATGACTACAAGTTAAAATATTTCTTAATATAAATTAATATTAAATCGAGTCTTACATGTGCACATGCTGCGTTCACAACCACCACTTAGCATACGTACATACGAAGTAGAAAGTTGATCAACCCTATTACGTACGTACGCGCGCTACGCGAGGATGTGAATGCTAGCATGTACACTCGCTGTTTCTACTTTTACTCATACGTAAGCGCGTACGCTAAGTGGTGGTTGTGAGTCCAGCTTAAGGGGCCCGCCTACATAGCGCCTTAGCGGTCGTTCGACCTCATGGACGTGGAGTTTCCCTCACAAAAGCGGGATTGGGTCAACCCCTGTTGTGGAGGAGGTTGTCTCTCGCTCTCTCTGTTGTCCTCTCGGCTCGGTCTCGCGAATCCTTCAATTTTCCACAACACTGGCTGCATATTTGCACAGGACACATATTACAAGAACAAGATTTCCTCAAAATGTTCAGTTGTTACAAGGTACAAACAGTCACGGGATCGAAAGCTAAAGGACAGATCTACTAAGGTTAAATGGTTTTAAGTAGAAATAACAAAAAATAACGGCATTACACAATTCGGAAAAGGCGCAAATTTGGAATGTTAAGGCCCTATTTTCTAATTACTTAAGAAACTGATAGAACTGAAACCATTTACCCTTAGTGTGAGGTACCTTAATATCTTTTATTTGTCAAACATACAATCTCACGACTAATATTTTCTGTGAAAAAACGATTCTCCTGAACCTCTACATCACAACTTTCATGGCAAGTAGGCGTGGTAGATAAATAAACGCTGAAAAGTTTTTTCGAAGCCAATTTGGATAAATGACTCGTAGTAGAGCGTGCGAGCACGGCAGAGAAGGGGAAGGTCAGTGGCTCGTGGTCGTGGTCCAGCAGAGGCTGTGTGGCAGGAAGGTCGTAGTAACCAGGAGTCATGGTCGGCCGCAGAACCAAGGTCGCCGTCGTCAGCCGGATGTTATTACTTCCAGCCGCGTGCTGTGGCTCGCCGGGTCAGCGCGGGTCGCACCTTCCTCCACGTATACCACTGGTATACGCAGCTTCCAACAGTACAACTGTTCATACTACGTCACTCATGTCTGCTCAGGGATAGCCTCACCTAGCGCTCGGGTGCCGTAGCGTGTCAAGCTTGGTTCACAGTTACTAAACACAAACACAGAACATATGACGTAACAGTACACAGCAGAAAATGTGAACGTCTTCAAGGAAACTAATATCAGAACATTATCAGTCAGGTAATAAAAAGTAAGATGTCAAAAACCTTTTAAAGTGGTTACAAATATTGTTAACACCTTTGGGAACTAGTCAAATATGTGTTAGTGAGCAAACTTTTCTATTTGAAACAAAGTAAACATAGGAGACCTGTCACATTTTACAAAATATTTTGTGCTTTTATAAATTTTTTAAGATAGTTTCCAAAAATTTTGATAACACTACGAACAATTATAAAATTACCTAATATTAGCTGTAAATATACAAAATTCGTTCGTAGATTTACAGAAATGTTTGTAAATATCCAAATAAATTTGTAAAAGTACAAGTTTTATAAAATGTACAAAATATTTTCTGTAGTGTTACAAAAAAGTTTTTGGAAATTGAGAAAGTACAATTTTTTTTTTTTTTTTTTTTTTTTTTTTCCCACTGTGTAGAAACTGTGCACGACCAGACTTCTTGTGCTAAATCAGTTCACAATTGGATTCTTACTGTTATGTTTAGCCAATGGCATTTTTTCGAAGAATCTGAAATATTCCTTGCTGTATAAAATCAACCGACGGCCACTGAAACGTATTTGAAGTGGAATCGTATTTGGAGGCAATGTGAGACATAGAAACAAACTTCCTATAAACTGCACATTATTTACAATATTTAAACATAGTTTTTTAAAAACATAATATGTCTTATTATAGCTTTTTTTCGTTCTTGTGTATTTTTGAAGGTTAAGCCAACATGGCGGGCATTAACAAAATTGATTGCTGTTAGTGGTTGTTGGCCCATGCGTACGCACACAAAAAAATAAGTATAACCATTTTCTGTGTCATAATCTCTATGCACACTGTCCAGACTTGTTCTTCTACGACCGTGGTAAGAATACATAGATATTAATTAGTTATTGTGCAAACGATCTATGTTGTGTGATTATTGTTATATTATCAATTGTGAACCCACCTGCAGGCGTATTCTTTTGTTCGTGAAACCTCTTAACATATTCAAATTACATTTAGGGGTGAGACCATTCGCTTCCTACTTCGGCAATCTGAGTTCGATTCCTGGCTGGGTCGGTCCCCGGATTTTCGAATGTGGGAATCGTGCCGAACGATGCCACTATGGTCGGCGTGTTTTCTCGGGAATCTCCCGTTTTCCGTGTCCCTTCATTCCGGCGCTGCTCCATGCTCACCCCATTGTCGCCCTTCACCAACGCTAAAGACCTAGATGTGTGTCGACCAGAATCTCTTCATTCCACCTTGTGAAGTTGGCAGCGTAAAACTGAAATTATTAAAATGTAATGTACTGTAATTAGGGCCATGGACTTTTTTGCGAAAATAATTTTGCCCCGATTTGTTTCAATGCCTTACGTTCACATCCGCAGCTGTGCTTCATGGTTATTGGCAGCGTGTGTGTGAAGTGACGTCTCTCATTTGTCTGTGCCAATCACGATAAGGTTACAGCAAACCACACTTTGATTTGTGGGTAGAGCCTCAAGGCACGTGAGCTCTAGATCAACCAATCACGGACCATGAAGCAGAACTGCAGATGAAACGCTGAAACAAACTGCGGCAAAATTCTTTTCGCGGAAAGTTCATGGTCCTAGCTATAATCTGTCAGCTTGATGTGGAAACACTATCAGTAGAGACACTGGGAAATCGCGAAAATGTTAAAAGTAGTTTCGAATAAAGTGTATTATATTAACCGTGACATGTGTCAACAGTTTTGGGGCAAATCACACATGCTGTGTGTTCAAGCTGTACAGTTCTAACTGGGTCTGTTGGTGAGAGAAAAAATGCTACAAATATAAACGATAGGCAACGCCGATACAAAACATAGTGTTATATACATCACGTCCAACGAACTATACAGTAAACATAGAGGGGCGGAAACAGCAATCTTCAAGGCTCTGAGGTGAAGCCTAATTGAACATGGTATTTTGACTCTAGATAAAATGGCGGACTCTTATAACCTGTCGAGAGACGAGAGCGATTATGCTAATTTAAACATTATTACAGTATAATATATTACAATACTTATTGACATTTTTTCCTGTGTTAAGCGGGAATATAGTGGAGCTAAAAAGTAACGGATTTTATGCGAACATAATGACGGATTTTTAACATAATGTTGGCCACACTGTTGTTCGCCATGTTTTCTGTGGTCAAAACAGCCGTTCAATTGGGCTTCACTTTGGAAGCGTTTCCGCCCCTCTATGTTAACTATATAACTCGTTGATCACGTTGGAGCCTAGCAGACGGTCAACTATTCCCGCGATTTTCCAGTGTCTCTAACAGTCAGTGTTGTCGCGGAGTCTGCACTATTTGCCCGGTATTGTTTTGTAGTGTATTAGCTTCGACGTGGTTGTGAATGTATTGTTGTTGTGAATGTGTGTTTGTACGTGTTGTTGCAGGCGCAGCAAGTATGCGGAGTGGAGGCAGGAGGATCTGGCCTAGCAGCAGTGTGGGTTAGCAACGTGCACTTACCGCCCCCGACATGAGGCGGCAGGGCTTCCCGCCCCCCGACACCGCCCCCGCCGCCTTCAAGGTGAGCCCGCCTCTTTCAGTACATTACCTCTATGCAGGGGCGTACCTGATGCGTGCCGTCTAAATTAGTTAGGGGGATCCCTCCTCATAGAAGAAAATTGTATAAAAACTTACATAATAAAATGTTAATATTCCTACTGGCGATATAGTCATAGTTTATGAATGAAAACTGTCTAAAGTGACTCAGCACAGATGTAATCTTCTTAAGCGTTACCAAATTGTCACATCCTTAACTACCTTTCTTAGTTTTTGACTTGTTACCTTCCAGGGGAAGAAAGTTAATTTTTTTTTCTACGGACTGTGACGGGTATAGTATAATAAATAGGGCCATGAACATTTCGCGAAAATAATTTTGGTCTAGTTTGTTTCAGCGCGTTACGTGCACATCTGCAGCTGTGCTTCATAGTTATTGGCAGCGTGTCTGTGTGAAATGATGACTGTGCCATTCACAGTAAGCTTACTACGACATCACACGTATGTTACTCACAGTAGAGTCGAGACACGCGAGAGTTAAAACATCCAATCACTGACTGTGAATCATAACTGTGGATGTTCACATAAGCCACGGAAACAAACTGGGGCAAAATTCCGTGGGCTTAGTAACCAATAGTTTGGCACGATTATTTCGCGTATTCGTTCTAAGTCAGGTTGAACATGAATAACGCATATTTCTCTATCACTTCTGTGATTGGACGTCAGTAATTTCGGCACACTTTTGACGATTGCAAACAAGTAAAAAATAAGGGAACAACTCGTGGAAGAAATCACGTGGTAGCCATCTTGGACGGTTATAAGACGATGGCTATTCGACTTCGACCAGTGCATGTATAGGACTAAGAAGTCTAGACTGCTACCAGACGAATACGCGAAATACTCGTGCCTCTATCAATAGTAGTTAAGCAGTGCCAACTGTAAACAAGGTAAGAAACTATTAACTCTGCCTTGTCGAAGCATAAAACGTTATAGAATATTTGTAGGCCAAATTAAATGCAGAAGATCCTTTATTCCGAAATTTCGGGTACTGATACCCCTTAAATAGCCCCTATCTTGCACATTAAAATCAAAATTTTCCCAGTCAACTCCCTCCCCCCCCCGAACACCTTCCCCCATTTAAATATATTATCGGCGTATCAGCCTCTGGGAATACTTGTCACAACTCCCCTTCCCCCTTTTCCCATGATAAACTGCCGCGCGGGCCGGTGGATAGAGGACAAGTGTTCATATTTGTTCATAGTGTGGTGTCTTTAATATTTCTTCTTTAAACTATGCCGTTAACTTTAGAATTGATTTAATTTAAGAGGCGAAAAATAAATTCTTTATTTGAGTTCATGAAAACAAGCCCTGTAAATAGGAACGTCTGTGGTATGAATCGGCTATATCTTGTATATTTTTGTTGTTTACATTTTGGATAATTTTCTGTATTAAAAACGACATCAGTATGCTAAATAAATTCTAACGTGATATCTACTGTACATTAAATGGTAATGTAGGCCTATTACAGTCAAACATATTTAATACAAACGTGAAGGGACCAAAATTTTGGCTGTTTGTAATAACGAGGTTTGTGTAAACAGGTGTTCACTAAAACCTTAAAAAGTTTCTAAAATTTTGGTCACTCTGTTTATACCCACAAATCAAATAGTCATTTCAACACAATGACTTTCTTTTACTTGAGAACTTGATATTGCATGGTTTAATGCATAAACAAAATCTTTATTGAACATTAAAGTAATCATTTCATTTCTTCTCCCATTCCAAGAGGAATAAAAATCGCTTTGTATTAATGAGAACTTTTCATTAACAGGGTTTGTATATGCGAGGTTCCACTATAATAGTTCCACTGATTTTTTATGAAGGTAATTTAGTATCAACATGTTACAGTGCCCTGCGTTCTCGTCAGTGCTCTATGGTTGTTGGAAGCTTGTGTTCAGAAAGGCGTCGCTCATTTGAAATGACCAATCAGACTAAGGTTACTGCAACTCAACACTTCTGTATATTCCCAAGACGCTGAGAGTTAAAAACATCCAATGAAGCACAGTTGCAGATTTGTACGTTATGCAGAGAAAAAAAAAACTGTTGCAAAAATATTTGACCATAATCTGTGATCCCTAGTCATATCTGAACTTCAGTAAGTGATGGCTAGGGCCCGGAAGTTTTCGCGAAACGATTTTTGCAGCACTTTGTTTCAGTGCCTTACGTGCGCACCTGCATCTCTGCTTTGTGCTTAGTGATTGGATGCCGTAACATACAATGTCTGGGTGATAAACCCGCAAATCACAGACGTGATGTGTGGCAGTTAACCGTGTACTGATTGGCGCAGTCTAATGAATAACGACTCTGCACAAAAACACTCTGTCAATAATCATGAAGTTAAGCTGCAGGTGTACACGTAAGGCACTGAACCAAAGTGGGGCAAAAATCATTTCGTGAAAACTACCGGGCCCTAGCGATGGATAGAGAACGGAGAAATTCGCCGGTTCCACTGACATGTAGGCTAGCTAGCCTTCTAGAATAACGGTGCATTTAAGAGTGCGTGGTAAATAAATAAACGCTGAAAACTTCAATTGATTTCTACGCTTTTTTTCGAATAAAATACTCAATGACAATCCTAGATAATAGTGTTTGCCAACTTTATCAGATCCAGAATTACTAATTCGTTACGCGTGATCTCTTGCGCCGCAGTTAAATGCACGAGGTTCCGGCGTCAGAGATTGTGCCTCAGAAGTTCGCAACACTGGAAACAATTTTGTTTAAAACGTTGGCTAAAACTATCGTTTAGGATTGCTATTGTTTAATTTTCGCAAATTGTCTTCGAGAAACCTACAGTTATAGATTAATGCTTTAAGCGTTGAATTATGTACCACGTCCTCTTAAGCAAACGACAGCTGTACATTATCTGCTCTCTGATACAGTCGTATGGGGTACGTTGAAGTATATTTTTATTATTGGCTCAGGCACTTTCCATAATATGTTGAATAATTCAAGCGCCAATTGCGAACTGACACGAACTTAATATTTGCTGGAATTCCAGCGTGTACGTGAAAGAAAAAACTATTCTTCAGGTCCCTATTGGTTGAGCATATGCGCAATTTAGAAACGCTGGCTTATAGAGGGTAATATTGACTATGTTGGTGGTGTTCATTTGTTTGTACAACATACTTCTATGTTATCTCCGACGTAATTTTTTCGTTATTGCCATTTCGCCAGTTGACTGATAATAATCTAATTCTTAGTGCGTTTAGCCAAGTGCTACAAAATTGGAAGATTTTGACTTTTGTTTGTTTTCATTACCATAAAACTCTCTGAGGCAATGTTTGTAAATTAATGCTAATGAATAATATATATTATCAATGTTAAATTCTGAAATTTTTCAAGCAATCCACTGTGAAATTTATTTCAAACTTCTCTTTAAGTTCGACAACAAAATCCATAAATATTTAGGTTCTTGTAAGAATACATTTATGGCTTACAAAAAATAATTATAATTATGGTTTTGCAGCTTTATTATTTTTTGAACGAGTGGCTGTGTTCCGTGGTATTATTATTAGCCTATACACCTCGTGAATGTCGGGTCTATTTTTTCTCTCTTTGCTCGACGGAATGTGTTACTTGGCAAACCAGTTTCGCAGGCGGCTGTGGCTAGCAACAAGAGAAATAAGAGTAAAAGTATCGGCTGGACCTTCTCCCACGGCAACAGTCGGTAAATCTTGTAGCTCTTCGCTATGCATTGCATGCCAGCTTGCGCACAACGGAGATGGCGCTGCCGTCTAGCGGCGAGAACTGCAACTATAGATTACTTTCTCGTCCGCCAGGCAGCGCCACCGTGCAGTCTGCCCAGTTTCGCCAACCCTGCAGACATTGCTTTGCTTTTTTCTCAGTTTATTATTTTTTTTTAATATATATTTCAGCAAGAATTTTAAAGATTGAATTCAGTCAAGAGTTTGATAACACCCAAACACAAAAAACAGACACAAAGAAAATACAGATTCCCAATATGAGAAAAGATGAAAAAAAAAAAAAACGTAAATAGTGGACAGTGCCCAACAAATAAAAAACAAGAGACAATACAAGTTAAAAAACAACGAAAAAGAAATTTACGAAGTTCCTCTAAGATTGTTTTTCCTTACGTTTTCTGTGTTTTTTTTTTTTTTGTATTTTGTCACTTTGTCTTTCAATACAAGTTTGGTCAACAAAACATGAGCAATGTCGTATGTTCACAAACCAATAAATTCTAGTTGTAAACTCCCATTGCAACAAACATTTAAAAATCTCTCCAATGTGTTCGTCTGTTTTTTCATTGTTTTACTGGCCAACAGTTACTTTTGTCTTTGTTCAATGTGCCTGTGTTTATGCTGTGTCGTTTACAACAGTAATCTCGTTCGTTTTGTTTCGGTTTGTCGTTGTAATTATTTTTTTTTTTGTTATTTCGTTATTTTCTGACGCATTACCTTTCGTGGAATAATTTGAGTTGTTTATTTTTCTTGGGTGCTCGTTTTTTGTGATATAATTTCTTGCTTGATGGTTTGTAACTCATACTGAATTCCTTGCTGAACTGCGCGTGCCCTATGTTTACCAGTTGCAAACAAAATTCTTATTTGGTTGTTTACTTGTCTGACTGTGGCTGTTTCCGAATTCATAGGATAAATCCTCGCAGCCTTCATAGCAATGCATCCTTTGCGGTAAGGGTGCATTTGTGTATAAGCATACCTCCCGAATTCCCAATTCAAACAAATAACTATCGCAAGGGCGTAAGGCTGCTTGCCAAGCATTCTTGAGCCAAAGATGTGTGGAAGGGTGCATCTTGAATCCTCGGTAGAATTCGGACACGAATAAAAAATGGCCGCATCCTTCATGATGCACTTTTCAAGGATGCGAGGGTGCGAAGGATCCTTCAAGGCACTATTCGGAAACAGCCTGTGTGTACATGGGCGTCACGAAAAGGGGGGGGGGCAAGGAGGGGCAGTTGCCCCCCCTGGAACTTGGAGACTCCTACAAAAAAAGGTCACTAATTGTGTTAGGCACTGTGAAAAGGTCTTAATTTGCGTCAAATGCTGCAAAACAATGGTCTGTATCGTCAGACGCTGCAAAAAGTATGTTTTTGCTTATAATAGATTAGTTTTATGATAGCTAAACTTAATTTTCTAAATATTTGCCCCCCTTCCCCTTGAAGTAATTCCTGGTGACGCCCACGTGTGTGTATTCTCTGGTTTTCTGTGACATGCCACCAATTGTTGCAATGTCGTATGTCTAAAATACTTGGTTACTTTGCAATTACACATGTGTTCCTAATAAAATATGTATCTACAGCGCGTACCAATCAACCTTATCGACGTACGTAATGCATGTCACCTTGGGGCAGAGGTTGAGTCCCTGCAATCAGATAGCGACGTGTTGACTGGCTGCGTGATAGGCAGCAGGCATGCGACACCCGTACCGCGGTGTGCCTACTTTCCAGGGGCTCGGTGCTGTTTCACAAGGCCCGACGTCAGCCAGGCATCTATTCTCCGGCATGACGTTGTTCCACGTGATATATGTTCGCGACAAAATGAGCACTTTTGCTATATCGCTCAACGCGTACTGTCTAATGAAATACGTCTATAGGCGATTCGGGATAAAGTGAGCACTAAAAAAAAAGTCCTGCAATAGTTATATTTTCTGGCAATTCGTATCTTTCCGCGCGTAACAGCTAACAACGGGACATGTCTAACAGCTCTGGACACGTCATTTGATGTTTGCGCGCGTAAGATAAAGTGTGCAGTCAGTAGGGATCTGTACAGTTTGATAAAAAAATTTTAATAATTATATTAAACACAAAGTACCTAATTTAGTGGATTTTATTTTTGTATTGTTCAATTAATTAGGAAATTACTCGGAACTATATACGGCAATTAACTCCCAACCATACCAGTAGTAAGATAACTATTGTTAATGTTGAATTAAATGCAGTAACGGCTAGTGATATTTTTCAAAGGTTAAATCTTTAGTGCTCACTTTATCCAGAACGACCTATAGTCTTGTATGCAGCTGTAAATAATAGCGACGACATATTACAGTTACACTATTCAGCCTGCGTCATTTACTGTGAAGTATTGTGCAGAAACTGTGCACTTCATTATTCCTCAATATGTTAGGATTATTCTCCCAAAATAGTGACACGCAGTTTTGTAGTATCCTATTATATACTGTACTCTGGACTTGTGGGTTACTTCGGGAGACTCATGTGCAATTATTATTTTCCATGTTTGTCAACTGTGAGTAAATGTTAAAGAAATTTCACGTGGATGTTTATTAGTTCGAATTAATCACAAGTGAGTTTCTTCGTCCAAGAATACAATGTGTACGAAAGATATAGGCCCTATATATATAATAAAACATTCCAAAGGTATCCCACGTGTCCAAAGTCACCTTTCTTTCAACTCCCTTTTACACGCACACACTTTCCACTTGACGTGGTAAGGGCGATAAGAGCCCGGGGAAAGGTGGCGTCAAACGTCACAGGAAGGTACTGCGTGACAACACCCAGGGCATCACCAAGCCTGCTATCCGAAGACTTGCTAGGCGTGGCGGAGTGAAGCACATCTCTGGCATCATCTACGATGATACACAAGGAGTGCTCAATATATTCTTTGAAAACAGCATTCGTAATGCAGTCACCTACACCGAGCACGCCAAGAGGAAAACCCTCACCGCAATAGATTTTGTCTACACTCTAAAAAATAGTTTGTAAATTTACTAGAAGTGCGTATAGGAGCGCTAAGAAAGTAGGTATGGTAGAATAATTTCCCCAGACATCCATGGTAGCACTCCTAAACCTTTTATAAAACAGTCAAGTGCGTACTGAAGTTACCAGACTTGTATTGTAACAACTGTAAAGGTTTGTATATTTACAAGACGGAAATACGGTAACTGTCCCGTACTGCGTCTTGATAATAACTTCCTAAACATTTCAGGAAGTTTTTTTTACAGTGTACGCTATTGAAGAAGCAGGGGAGAGAGAACCTTGTACGGGCTTCGGAGGCTAAACTAGCCTTTATCCGGCATCCAAAATTATGTGTACAAACAGTGTCCCTGAACAACATTTAAAGTTCCTCGTCACGTTTCAGAGCATACGAAGACGAGTAACTTGATATAGTAATTTAGGACCTCAGAGGTTGGCAAATATATTTAAAAATCGACACACGAACTGTGGTCTGTGAGGTTCGCAATATGCGTAGAAGTATCTTCAAGTCGTACTCTGCGACGTCTACAGCGTCCGTCGAGTAAATCGATCGTGATGATACCCCAGGTCGACGGGATGTCACAGAGAACTGTAGTTTCCAATGTCCTTTCGTTATTTTGCAGATCCCTAAGGGGCATTGATCCCTACCACCTTGGATTTATCTGTTTCTTCTCGATAACTTCTGTTCCAGTCGATGTATCAAAATTTTTGTCACTACATGGCATAGATACAAACTTAATAGATTTTCTGTAATTGCTGGAACCATAATACATTCATTATTTTGCAACGGGAAACAGCGGAAAAGGAAAAATTGCTTTATTTACGGGAGCGACTACAGAGGCCACAAAATTAACAGACACAGTGCCATATGGATTCCAAAAAGTGAATGAAACAATAATCTATGCCTTGTCAGCGTGAAAAAAGGAAAACAATGTGTCTATTCCCTGATTTATAAAAAAAAAACCGTAAAACCGATCTTCAGGGATCAATTTCCCTTAACCACCTCAGTTCATTTGTTATCTTGTTACGAAGGTACCTGCGTACTATCGCCGCCAAACTGGCAACGTTGCGCTTCTGTGCCCGTTTGTTCGAAAGCTATCTCGTGAAAGGTGTCTGAGCAGCATCCTGCTCCTTGCTGTTGGAGCGATTCCCGAGTAGGCAGTGCTCTTGAACGCACGCAGTATTTGTTACTAACAACTAAATACATCAACACATTTTTTAAGGCTGCACTGAAAAAACGGTTTTGTGGAGACTGCAAAACACTTTGTCAATATGGACCTCACCAAATTTTTTTGTAGTGACCACTAAAATTTTTTGCTTTCCCCAATAATGTTTTGCAGTGATAACCAAAACTAGTGCAAAAATATTTGGTGAGGTCCGTATTGACAAAGTGTTTTGCAGTCACCACAAAACCGTTTTTTCAGTGTGGAAAACGGTTTTCCTGTTGTTAGGCCTTATCACAGAGGGGTAAGAAAGTGGACTGGGGGTTTTTAACTTGGACATTAATTCTTAAAATGGATCTCAGGTTTATAAATTAAACGTTGCATTTGTTATTTAAACGAGTTTTATTCTCCGGATAAATATTCGTAGTCTGTTAACAACGTGTAAATATAAAGTGTACACATATTGTAAACTTTTATTTAGTACATTTATTAGTTTTTAGGTGAAAGTGAGGCCCCAAAAAATAAAACGACGGTTGGCTGTATTTACTTCTGGAATAATCTACGTGTACTTCAACGATGTTTTGTGCCAAAACAACCTGTTTTGTCACCTGATAAATAACAATATTTTTAGCTGTCGAGAAACCGCAGGAGTTATTTAGTGAACACTTTTCTTTCTTCAAAGACCCACAGATAAAGACGCGATTTTGTGACGAAAATATTTTTTACACCTCTTTGTTTGAGTATCTTATGTGCACATCTGTATGGCTCTGCTTCATGGCCAGTGGTTGGATAACCCTCACTTGTCTTCAGATTCTACTGGTAAATCACAGACTTATTGTGTCTACCAGTAACTTTATTATAATTGGTGCAGCCAGATGAGACACGTGTCGAAACAAAGACACGTTGCCATTACTAGAGGCCGGAAAAATTCACTGATGCGTAGGCTAGCTTCCAAGAATATTTGTGTATTGAATGTTGACAGCAGTTCTTTATTATCTGCTCGCTGACACAGTCAAATGGGTCTCTATTCAGATACAGTTTCATTATTGGCTCAGCTGATTCCAGGAAGTGTAGAGTAAGTCAACGGCCAATTGTGAACGTGATACAGACCTATAGTAGCTGGAACTCTAGCTTGCGCTTAAAAGAAAACGCAATTTAAGGTCTCTAGCCATTAACCATAAATATTGCGAAATATTTTTGTGCCAACATACCCTTGAAAACAATGTAGCATCTTGGACCATGTATGATTGGGTGATATACGTCTGACACAGCATAGCTCTCTGCAGACCAATAACAGGCACCAAATATTACTATAGCTGGATTTTATTGCCTCAGTCAAATAGGGCAACAGCTCCACGTACAAGCGACAACCAGTAATAATTTGATAAGCTGAACGTGAGGTTGAAACCCAGCAAACAGTCAAGTTTTCCCGCAACAAATCATCTCTAACCATGAAGCAGAGATGCAGATGTGCTTGCAAGGCATTTAAAGAAAACTGTGAAATAATCTTCTCGCGAAAAGATCGTGGTTGTAGCCATAGTTGGTAAACACCACGAATTCGCGAAGATAATTTGCATACGAGCCTCGGCCGGTAAAACCAGTTTCGCTCTCCTTCCATCCGCGTATACCGTACAAACACGTAATATGTATCTCGGTTACAAGGTGATTTCGCGAACCGCTTTGTCGCTGGGGAGGTATGCGGCTGGAATATTCCGGTACTGTGCGCAAAAAATAAGAAAGCCGACGATGTGTAGCTGGGAAGGCAGTTATATGTGCACTATTTATCCTCTTTAATTATTGAAGTAACTTACGTGGAATGAAAGAGGAGGAGAAGGAAACTGGTTTCTTCGTCATCGATTTCTTATGGCCAGAGAGGGTCTGTAAAATTGTTAATTTGCGAAGATACAAAAATTTTCTTTGCAAGTAAATCGACGAGTAGAGCCAAGATTTTATGACGAAAATATTTTTGCAACATTTGGTTTCGATGCGTCATGTGCACATTTACTGCTCTGCTACATCGTCTGTGATTTGATGATTTTACACTCACTTTCCTTGGCAAATTACACACGTACGGAGTCACAATTATCACATTCCGATTGGTGCAGTAAAATGAGAGACGTGTGTTAACAAAGACACGCTGCTAATAACCATGAAGCACCGCTGTCGATGTGCACGCGAGACACTGAAACAAAGTGGGGCAGAAATCTTGTCCGTAACAAATTTGCGGCCCTATCAATGGGAAACAATAAATATTGGGATGTCGGTAATTATATTTATTTGGACGTTTTGTGTGCTCTCGAACAGCACAAGGCCTTTGTTGAGGAACACGCTGGGAAAGAGGGAAAGACTCGACCAGGACCTGTTTAAGAGTGGGTGTTACACAATTTTATTGTATTTACAGTTTTTCAGCCATAACATTTGTTCAAAATGTATTATAAAAATTTTCTCTTCGACAAAGCATAGGATATATTCGTGGTAAACTGCTTGACATAAATAATAATGGAATATTTCATTAATTTTTCATGCAGAGTCTTTGCAAGAGAGTTATAAGTTAACTTTGAATAAATGTCAAAAACGCTCAAAAACTGAGAAAAAAAAACACTAATGCTCCCCTTAAGAAACTATCCCAGTATTCGCGTGGTGTGATTCCGGAAATCTGAATTCAGTCAAGATGACCGTAGTCGGAGATCGAACCCGGGTGCTTCCGGTTGCGGGTTCGACGTGTGACCGTTGCGTCACCTCGCTCGGTACAGAGCCAACTTTGTGCATTTTCAGGGGGGAGGGGCGAAGTCTTCGGATGGCGCCCCCGCCTCTTTTCCTGTTATTGTTTCTTGCTAATTAGGCAAACTAAAACTAAAAATTACCACTGTTTTTCTATTCGTAATATTTGACGTAATCGGTTTTAATTACACACGTTAGACCTATTTCTTCACCTCGTTTGTTTTCTACAACTCGCATTTTTGGCGCCCCCTCAAACGGCGCCCGGTTCGGACGCACGGCATAAGACCCCAATGTGCCGGCGCGAAAAAATGTATCATTAACTTTTTCTTGCATTTCGTTCCCGTAGCAATACTATCCTCTTGTCAGTAGATACATGAGTTTTCGCCCGAAAGTGCTGTAATTAAGAGGGGAGTTCACGCAACATATTTTATTATTTTAATAGTTTTTATTTTTGTACGAATTATTGCTTGTTTTGTAGACATGCACTGAAACTGTTTTTCACAGCAAGGAAATTTTTTTAGCTTTCATAGTGTTTGTGTAAAGAAAGTAAAAGCCAAAATTTGCATGAAACGGTTTTATGCAAGAAACGAAAACCAATTTACTTACAGAAAGGAAATATTTCATACTGAAGGAACTTGTCACGGACAACAAAAACATTGCATTGAAAATTTGTATGTTATAAAAAAAATTGACGATTTTTTATTTTGAATTCAGCAATTTTTTTTTTAAATACAAAAATATCAATGTGGTTTATTACTCATAGACGTAGCCTGTGACACTGTTCTTCAGTGAGAATTATTTCATTTCTGTGTCAGTTGGTGTTCGTTTTTTATACAAAACCGTTTTATGTAAATTTTGCCTTTGACATGTCGTTATATAAAAACTATGAAAGCTAGAAAACTTTCGTTACTGTGTAAGGTAATAATAATGTTTGCCTATAAAACAGTCTCGTACAAATATAAAATATATTAAAACAATTAACATTTTGCAGGGAGCCCCTCCCCCCCCCCCTGCCAAACATTAATAGTAACTGAGCAACGTCGAATACAGTTTATTTTCAGGTGGTGTTGGTGTATCCTGGATGTGTGGAGGGTTGCGTATTTTGATCGCCTTGTGAGAGTTATTTTTGAAGGAAATAATTTTGCACCCTGTACAGCTGTGTTTCAAGGTTATTGGCACAGTCTGTATTTGTGCAAATGCGTCACTCATTTTACTGTGCCAATCAGAAAAAAAAAATGTTTCCTGCGACAACGCACGTCTGTGATTTGCGGGTATAGGCCTAACCCCCCGAGCTGCGGACGTGCACGTAAGGCATTGAAGTGAGCGAGAGAATTATGGTCAGCGCTCAACATAGAGGTATTTAGTAGGCCCTACTGGCGAGTGATGAATCGATGTGTGGAGCAGCACCGGAATGATAAGGGGCGGGACAAATGTGAGATCCTCGAGAAAAACCGCCGACCAACGGCATCGTCCGGCACGGTTCCCACGTGCGAAAATCCGGGGACCGACCCCGCCGGGAATCGAACCCGGATAGTCTTGGTGGGAGGCGAAAGGTCTGACCACTCGGCCACCGCTGCCCCGTAAAGCATTGAAGCAAGTTGTTTTCACAAAAAAAAATGAGCTTCTCTGTCGAGGAGTTGTTCTGCCCCGTCTGGCAACACCGCAGTCAGGGGAGAGTGTTGCGCAATTGTCGCCCTCATGTGGCCTTGCGACATGTCGCCGGAACATGACGGCTTCGTTTCTAGAGCGCGCGCCGCTGTGATGAAAGTCGTGGGCGGGGCGTGCGCGAGCTTTCCATTTCTCTCCTAATGAAGGGAAGTGAGCGTGGGAAGGAAGGAAGGAAGAGGAGGAGGGGGACAGATGGAGACTGGGATAGCGTCGTTCCCTCGGGAACCGTCTTCGAGCTCCAGGGAGCGCGGCGCGACAACCGATATTAGCGCCTATACGTGAAGGCTCGTGTAGAATGTTCACGATTATTGATGTTGATGGTTTATTGCGGGAAAACTTGACTGTTTACTTGGTTTCATAGTACGTTCTACTTAATAAAATATTACTGGCTTTCACTTGTGCGTAGAGCTGTTGCCCTATTTGACTATGACAATAAGAATCTTGCTATTGTAATATTTTATGTCTATTATTGGCCTGCTGACAGCTACGTTGTGTCAGATGCTTAACACCCAATCATTAGAGATGGGACAATTTCGCTAGTTCAATGACCTGCATGTTAGAATCAAATATTCTATGCAAACTCAAGCCCAGTCTATTTGTTCATTGTCTGATATTCCACTAAGTAGCAGCTAGTTGACAAATGGTCGGAACTTGAGTATGCATAGGATATTTGATTCTAACATCCATGTCATTGAGTGAACGAAATTTTCCCATCCCTAATCATAAATGTCGCAAGAAACCAAAGTATTTTCAAGGATATGTTGGCACAAAATTTTTTCGCGCTATACCATCATCTATATTAACGATAAAGAGCGTTGCCTAGAATTTTCTTTTAGCTATTTTCCATTCATTTTAACTATTTTCAATATGAAAACTGTAATGTAACTAAAAACCAGTGTAAATTTTTTGCCGCACTGAAAACTTATCATCTTTCAGTTGCCGAGTATTATAAATGTTGGAGAGTGCTCAGTTTAAAGCAAACAGCCTATACTATAGTCGGGAATGGTGATTTATCGCGAGAAAATGTCTATGTTTACTAGGCTCCAATGTACCGTGTCGTTATTCTGTTACGACGACGTCCCCCATTTGACTGGGCCAGCGCTAACTCATGTGCGCCGCTACCGAATATTTGTGATTTCTCTTTTAAGGCCATGCTGTTTAGTTTTTGCGATAGTATTTTTTTTAAAGCTCAAACGAGAGCAGATATGAAACAAGAAATGTCTTGCAGTTTTGTATAACATGGTTTTTGCCGTGGTAGCCAATTAATTCAAGACAAGAAATTATAAGGTTTCAACAAAAAAGTCAACTAACTACAATTTAGTTACTTGCATAATTAGCTAAAACCATTGTATCTACTACCTTGAAAAAATCAGCCAACATGGAGAAGACGATTTTAAACAAAACTGACAGACAGGTTTTTGATCTCTGCTCTCGTTTAGGCGTAAAAATTATCGCTTGAAATGTAGAAACTAGGGAGCATGGCCTTAATTATTTCATTCGAGTAAGTCAGTTGGTTTTTTTTATTCCTATGTTCCTGTAACATGCAAATTTTGACTTTGGCATACAGCTATGGGGAAATATGAGAGCTAAAAGATTTGTACAAGAGGTAAATGTAGTCGCAATTAACGTCTATAAAACAAACTCTGTGCCGTGCATGTATAAAATTATGATTTTTTTTTTACCACGTGAACACCCTTAAATAACTACATAATCATCCTCCACGCGTACTAGCTACACGACGCTACGTTTTTTTAATCATTGCTTGTTTGTAAGATTAGGGGGGGGTTGGGCGGTGGCCGAGGGATCATACCTCTCGCCTCCCACCAGGGCGATCCGGGTTCGATTCCCAGCGGGGTCAGTCCTCGGATTTTCGCATGTGGGAATCGTGCCGGACGATGCCGCTGGTATGCGGATTTCTCGGGGATCTCCCGTTTCCCTCGCCCCTCCATTCCGGCGCTGCACCATACTCACCTCATGTCACCCCTCACCAGCGTTAAAGATCTAGATGTTGAACGCTGACCAAAATATCTCACTTGTTTGTAAGATTCTCGCTAACTACAGTTTGGGACTTGAATAATTCGCTATTTTCTTTGGGCGCAGGGTAGAATTCAAAGCACTGCAGATGTAAGTTACTTTCCCGATCGGCTCCTGACTTAATTGAAACCAATTGGAGGGTCTTCGTTCGATAATCAAGAAGCAAGTGTATGTCTAGCGACTGGAAAATTTCGCTAATTTATGTATATTCAAGTCTCGGCCATTTTTCTACTAGCAGATACTCAGTGGAACAACAGACAATGAATGAATTGACGTGGCTTGAGTATGCATAATACAATGGATTCTAGTATGCAGGTTATTGGATTCGCGAAATTTCCCTGTCCGTAGATATCGCTGTGTCAACAAGCATACAATAAGCATCTGACTTATATTCTTGAAGACTAGGCTACGGGTCGATCAACCCTCACATTTTTCCTCTATCTAGATATGAAAGTACAATTAAAAACTACGTTATTTGCAAGACTTCGCGTCTGCGCGGAATGGCTTGACCTGTAATACGATTCTTTGTCTACGTTTCAGTGACAACAGAGCCTACATGTCGCCGTCCTCTGCGGTCAGACTACCTCACACGGATGTGGTTGACGTACGAGAACCACTTCCGGCGTGTGTGTGTCCGGTATCGTCCTGGGAAGATGTAGTATGACCACCGGGGCTGTTACTCGACCACTAGCGAGTGTACTCTCACGGTGTAGCGTGCCAGACTTGCGTTAGTGAGGTCGCGGGTCCAGTTCCGACCAGATACTTCTACAAGCTGGTAGAGACCTTGGCAATTAACATTTTGAGCCATCCCTTCCCCTTACATATTCCGACGTGGAAAATAGTAAAAAAAAAAAAAAAAAAAATGGCGCGGAAACAATAATGCAAGAGCCTCGCTGCGTATCGGTAAGATGTGACAAGAGAATTATCTTGAACCGATGATTTCAAAAAATGTCCATCCAAGTCCACACTTTTACCCAAGTGGTGTTATTTCTGCAAGTTGTAGTATTATCTGCGTTTCATTTATTGATGTAACCACCATCGGCGTCGTAAGCATTTGATTTTTGGGGGGACGTCACTGGTAGAGAAAGTGTACATACATCCTACGTAATAAAGGGGTGTGTAGGAGTCCTCCACCGGGAAATTTTGTATTTTAAGGTGCAAAATGCTGCAAAATATTTAATATACAACTGAAGGAAATCTTAATCTTAAAAAATCTTAAAAACTACGAATTTTTTTTTTTGGGGGGGGGGACGTGTCCCCTCCGTCCCCCCCTCCCCCCCGTTTACGACGCCCCTGGTAACCACACAATTTAGAGACCAGCTGATTACCGTGGTTATAATACTGTTTGATTGTTTCCCTTCTGAACAATCTTTGTTTCTGGGTTTGGTTTGGAATTCACCGTTTGGATTGATATATTTGTTCTATTGTTCGAAATACAAACTGCATGTCCTACAACTTTTGGCCTGTTGTGAAATTAGGCCCTGCTTCCTTCCCCCCCTCCCACCCACCAAATTCCTTTTGCTAGGGCCTGGTTCCGGCCGTTTTTTCGAGTTGAAAAGAAGGGGTAAAGTTACATGAGTGAAGGGATTGTGGTCAGGGCTTACAACCGACGTTTAGAACGATGGTGAAGGGTGATATGAGGTGATTATGGAGCAACACTGAAATGAAGGGGAGTGAAGAAATTAGGATATCCCCGAGAAAACACTTCCACCAACAGCATCGAGAAAAAAATCCGCGTTGACTCTCTGCCGGGAATCGAAACTGGATCGATTTTACATTTGTATTAAACATTGTTAGTTTTCTATACATTACTTGGGACTACATTTTCCTTTCACAAAAAATATTAGCTCAGCCAGTTTTCCCCTGATGGCATTTCAAAGTCAAAATTTGCGTGGTTTTACTTCTTACACCCTCTGAAAACGAATCAACATAATTAAACGATATAATTCACAGTGAAAGTACACTACGGGCTAGGACTTCAAGTATATAAGAACCCATTCAGACAATGTTTTGTATTTAAAAAAAAATTTCTCACATTTGAATTTTTTTTTTTTTTTTGCTATTTTTAGAAAAAAAATTTTAAAACAAAAATATTTTATATTGTGTTTTTATATACCTAAAGTCCTAGCCCGTGACATGTACTTTCACTGTGAATTATTTCGTTTAATTGTATATTTAGCATATATATATATATATATATATATATTTGGGAATGTATGAAGTAAAATGTGCAAATTTTGACTTTGCAATGCCATCATAAAAAACCGGCAAAGTTAATATATTTTTTGTGAGAGGAATATGTACTTCGAAGTAACGTATACAAAACTAACGCTATTTCATACAAATATAAAATTATTATTTTTACACTGTTGAACGTCCTTAAGGGCGTCGCGTGCCTGCATGTTCGATGCCCAGAAGCGACGGAGCCGTAACGGCGACCTGGAAGCGCGCATAAAATATTACATCGCCTCAACAAGCCTAGCGTGGAACCATAGTGCCAAATTTTTTCCTATCAATTTTTACTGTTGGACTTAGACCCGTCACCAATATAATTGTATTGGTGGAAAGTATGTAGCAAAGTTCATTGCATGTTTATGTAGAAGTTTCATATAGGCCTACATCCAATTGGTACATTTTGAAGTACAGCTGTCTAAAAAAAAGGTTTCTTTTTTTTTAAGCTCTGCAGGAGAGCTTCAAAGCGTGGTTGGCAGCGTCCTTAAGGGTCTGCCTAGATAGACTACGTTTGTGTGTGTGCGCGTGTGAGAGGCAGGAGCGGTAAGGTTGCCACTAACCGACGTACGTAATGTATTATCGCCTCTCCGTGCAAGCTACTCAGCTGGCGTGCAGTGCTTTACTATTATCCTTTTTGCTATGGGACTTAAAGCGATGACCACTTTATTTTATTTGTGGAGAGCATAGTTCAAAGTTTGTCGCTTCTTTCTATAGTTGTGGTTTTCGAATCCATCCGGTTATTATTTTCCCAGATATGGCAGTTGGAAAAGCCATTTTTGGCCATTTTGAGTAGCCCGAAAATGATGTCTCTAATAAACGTGCCGAATATTTAAAACTATAGCGACATAGTTTGAAGTGTGTGTTCTTATCGTAGATATACAAATATAATGCGCGTTAAGGGTGCTCGGTACGGTATGCTAAACAGCGAGAAATATGTGTACCGTTATTGAACATTATTGAGAGAACGAA
The DNA here is from genome assembly GCA_003012365.1 of Medauroidea extradentata. Lineage (NCBI taxonomy): Eukaryota > Metazoa > Arthropoda > Insecta > Phasmatodea > Phasmatidae > Medauroidea > Medauroidea extradentata. The sequence goes on along the minus strand of PNEQ01116586.1, from coordinate 4,951 downwards.
TGAAGTTAAAGTATATCGTTTTCGGAAGTAGGTGTCGTAAAGTCGTATAATTGTCTAAGACATTTGACATATACAAAAATCTTTTAACTTTTTTAAGAAAAAAATCAGAAAAATAAGCCTTTTTTTTAATGATTTAGTTAATTGTAGTAGAGTAATGCAGCATGAATAACGCATAAAACCATGTCTTAGACTTGTTCCTTACCATGCTGTATAGCATGTTGCAATCTGAAAATTTCTGGAATAACTATTATCCTGTAAAAACAGTGATTAAAACTAAATAATTTCAATTTTTTACCGGACGAAAACAGGACTGCTGCTTGTGGAGATATGTTGCTTCTATCCCCAGTACATTGAGTGAACGCGGAGCAGGAGCAGTTATGAGAGGACAAGAAGTGGCAACTCATGTTACCAAAACTGACAGGGATTATCTGCAGCGCCCGATCTATCAGCTAGAGTCAGATTCTCACGAAAATGCCATGTGTCCTAGGGTAAAGACGAGTGAGTAATTATTTTATTCATTTTTGTTTTTGTGTAGGTTACGAATATTATAACCCGTAAAACGAAATTTCAATGTTCTGTTACTTTTTTTAAAAGACGATATGAAAGCCACCTATTTAGATTCCTGGGTTAGCATATTCGTATTCTACAGAAAATACTGAATAAAATGATACCTCACTCGTCTTTACCGCATGACTGAAGCCATTTAGTCACTCAGCTGAAAGACTAACAAGCCTGTTCCCTCGTCTCAATTGATTCATTACAAGCTTACGTTTAGAACGTTCTGCGTTTTGAGGATACTTATATTGAAAATTGCGTACAAGTTTTACAATACAAATAATAAAAACTGCTAGGTATTGATCAATTTATTATTCAATACACAAGTAAGAAAGTACTTTACTGTCTATCCCATGTAAGAATTCCATATTTTGACAGCCGATACTACCAATATTTTTAACACGTGCCGGACACGTGGCAACCATTTAAAACAACAGGACGTGACCGTATGACCTGATGAAGCAGTAGTGGCAACCTTGATCAACAAATCGGTTAACTTCCATCGCCGACGTTGAAAGTAGAATATGAAAAATAAGTAAGTATTTTGGAGGAAACGTAATACAATAAAACGGTTTCGTATCCAGCATTAGTCAGTTAACTATTTTATTCTATTAAAATCGCGTAATTTTGTAACTAATTTACAAACAACCGCACCGTTATCAGTTGACCTGAAACCAAAACAAAGCACGGCCATTTGCGAGTGTGAAACGTTACAGCGTTCGCGTGTGTTTGAGATTCTTATGATGTTTTACTTTATTATTCTGTGCATATATTTAGTATATTGTAATGTGGGGATTTTAAAACCCAGCCTGTAATCGCCAATGAGATATGACGTCCGGCAACCAAAACAAAGAGCGGCCATTTGCGTTGCGAGTGTTTGAGCTTCTCGTGTGTTCGGTACGTTTGAGATTCTTGTACAGTGTTATTTTAATATTTTGTGCATGTATGCAATTGTAATATATTGCAATGCAGGGATTAAAATACGTGACGTGTAATCGCCAACAACAATAACGGGATATTAAGACGTGATTCGGAAGACAAGAACTTCAGTTGGCATGTCTACAAAAACACTCGCTAAATAAGTAGTAGGTATTCCGTCCAGAGAAAAGCGCTACGTAAAATAAAAAAAATAAAAAAAAACCCAACTTTTATTTTAACAGAATTTATGGCTGAACACTTACGGTTCCTGTTGTAGAACAACCGCTATTTTTGAAAGAAGTGAACGAGAGCTTAATATACAAAAGTCAGTTGTTTTTACTAAGTTCTATATGTGTACTTTTTTTTATATAAAATTCGGTATATGGGTTATAAATTTAAAGGGGAGGAGCACACATTTTCTCTGAGTGGCACTATCTTCCAATATGGCGGATATATGGGACCATATAATTAGGTTGATATTATATTATTGTAAACTGTCGACATACCAAATTTCGTTGACCTCGGACAAACTTGTCTCACAGATATGCATTGGATAATGAAATGAAGTTTTCTATTAACCGCTATTTTGATAAGAAAAATCTTACCAGATCTAAATACAATAAAGTCAGGTGTTCTTATTGTGTACTAAATGTGTACCGAATTGGTGAAATTCGGCCTACCGGATAGTTTTTACGGGGGACACATTTTCTTGAAGTTACACTATCTTTCAAGATAGTGGACATATGAGATAAAGTCGCCTAGGATGAAGTAATTTTGTTGTATACTGTCGACGTATGGAATTTGGTTGAAAACGAATGAACGTTTCAGATATACGAATAATCAGCTTAAATGGTCTAATGGTGGCCATTTCGAAAGGAAATACATTGCAAAATCTAAATACATAAAATTCAGGTGTTTTTACTATGCACTATATGTGCACTGAGTTTGGTAAAATTCGGTCCACGGGATCAAACAATTTTAGGGGGTCACAAATTTCTAGGACACACACATACACACAACAGACAGGAAGGCAATCTTACAAGCCTATCTTTTTTCGGATAGTTGGCTAAAAAAGTACTATATGTGCTAAATAATGAAGGTATTTTTTTGTAGTATACACAAAATGTTGCTCTTAAAAATTGTTTTTGGAAAACTCTGCAAAACTCCCTAGCATGGCCTTAAAAGGAACTTCACTGTTTAACTACTTTACACTTTAAAAGATATTTCTAATTGGGTACTTCTCTGTTGCTTTAGTTAACCTATAAATCATGTAAACAAACGATACAGCGGCAATTTTATTATGAAAATACTTAATCACCTCACATAATGAAAGTACACTTTATTTGTAATACAGCACAAAACCAGTCTTGCAACTGTAAAATTTTCAGAGCAAATAAGTGAGAAGACTTACAGTATGTCTTGCGCAGGCACAGAGCAAGATACACATACAAATTTGTGTTTTACTACTCGCAAGCTATAATTTGCCATAAAAAGCTGATACGTTTTTCAATACTACTGTAAAGGTGAATGTTCAATATTAATTAATTTTTACATTTTTTTTTGTTTTGTTTTACACAATCTGTTGGTTGTATCATTTCAATGATGTTTTAATAAAAGCAAGAAAAGTTGTGAGTTGTTTACAGATAAGTACAGCTGTTTAGCATTTGCTTCAAACTGTGCGAGTTGTCTTGTTATGCGTGTTGCATTAGCTTAGGTCCTTGAATATAGTTTACTAAATAACTTATTCACTCGCTCATTCACTCTCTTCATATTCTTGTTTATATTAGCGATAATAATTAATACAAAATTCGTGTTTTGTAACAAAAACATTTAAGCATTTTACTTACTGAACTTGCTGTTGGTTTCTCTTTTTCCCCCAAGCATGAGTGATTATCTTTCTTGACGCTCTTCTGATGGGAGATGCAAAGCAAAGTGGCTGACATCTGGTGGTGAACTTCTGAACCTTTGGATGGTGATACCGACTGCAGACGCTATATTGTACACGTGTGTAACGAAGCAATTTAATGTCTTATAAATAAATTCTAGGGGGCAATAGTAGTATTCTTCGTTGTAAAAATAAAAGAGTTTTATTAAAATATGTTTCTATATGTATATAAAGAGCACTGTCAATAGGTAACAATGTAAAAATAACGTTATGAGTGTTGACATTTTCACACATTGTAAACGGTTTATTTAGATCTAACGATGTTAGGCCTAACCTCGTCCATTTACTGAATACTAAATTGTTGAAATTATATAGTCGTAGACGTGTCTATGATTTGTAAACGTTAATATACGAACTTAGCATGCGTGTCTTAATAAAAATAATTTTCCGTTTTATATTTATTTTTGAAAAGTAGATTTTTTTCCTACAAAAAAATGTTACAAAAATTTTCCGAAGCTACGTTTGCGGAACGTTTCGTAAATATCTAGTAACGTTAAAATTACAAGTTCATAATATCCCTCTTTTATATAAAGTATTAGTCTACTTGCAATAACGATAATATTAATATATGTTTCAAACAACAGCATGAACTAACCTTCAAGCATTATGTAACCTATGAGCATTCTATACGGACAGTTTTCGTGCGCACAAATTTTAATCAATTTTGTAGTTTTCCAAAAAGATTACACTAAATGTTTTTTTATAAATTGTATTTTCCTCATAATAAAATCGTTTACTGCTACACTCTCTCCATGCGGCTTTATTCCGCGTCGCTTCTAATGCACACTTCAGTAAATAATATGGGATATATTAAACAATTTATTATGACTCAAACATTGCTACACTTGCACAAAATAAAAAACCACTGTGTAGAAGTTCATAGCTCTTTACTGCAGCTGCTACAACATCACACTCCTAACTGACTACCGTCTCTCTATACCTGCTGTCCAGCAGTGTCCCCCTCCTTCTTCCAGAGGGGTTGAGGGTGCCGAACCGGTCAGCATCTCGCCCTGGACGAGGCTAAACAAGCTAAACAAGTCAGGCTCGCAAAAATGTTTCTTCCCTACACTGTCCCAACACTATGACAAATCGCACAATATTAAACATTCTCCGCCCCTTTGAAACACTTGTTTCAAACATTATAAGAGAAAATCAAATAATTTACATGATACAAAAAAATAATAGATCCATAAGATGATCATCAGTAATGACCAGCAGTGACACTATTCGACAAGTAATATGACAAGTTTATGAACAGGTCTTTTTCGTACGCCTGTGGAGGTCTTCACATTAACCACTCTGACCAAGCCATCATCACCAGGAAAGGTTTCTGAGACAACTGCAAGTCTCCATTCTAGTGGGGGTAAGTTCTCTTCTTTCACCAAGACCACCATCCCTGGTTTGATGTTTGATGAGGGTTCCTTCCATTTGTTTCTTTGTTGTAGTGAGTTCAGGTAGTCTTTTGACCACCGGGTCCATATTTGCTGAGTTGTACGTTGAACTTGCTGCCACCTGGACAGCAGTTTCATCGGC
>PNEQ01116585.1:63156-124021 GCA_003012365.1 Medauroidea extradentata | reverse complement strand
TTATTTATTTACTTTTATAATGCAGCTAACAATGGAAGCAATAGTTACAACCTTTATTGAGATACTACATGTGTTGTTCCCTCCAAAATCGTGGTTTATGATTAAAAATAAAATAACTTACTTTCCCTCTGTCGCGGCCGCTGCGCCATCTTGGACAAAACTGGAGCTAACAATGGTACCAACCTCATTCTTGCTGCAACAAAATTCCTGAAAGTAAACAACTACCCACACAATCAATGTGGCTAGGTCTGGCGCACAGAAAGGATTCGTAATTCCAGGAATAAATTCTTGAACTTGAAATGCACAATTGTGGGGGTTAGGATTATGGGTATACCCACACAATTGTGTTGACAAGGGCTGAAGGGGTTAATAGCGCGAGACACATTCCTCGTACATAAGGAACATTCATTCATACACACACAAGAAAATACGCTACAATGAAACGCAAATGGATTATATATATATTAATAATATAAAATGAATAATAAATACTAGTGTAAGGAAGTGGTGGCTTTAATCAGGCAGTAAAACGTCTACGCTTGTGGTGCCGAAAAACTTGTTTGACATTTTCTTCACAGTTTCTCCTATAGTTTCTTCCAGAAGTGGACGAATCTCCATCGTCACTGTCTTGAAGTTCTCGTTTAAGAAAGTGTTCATTGCACTGCCTGTGGGAGGGAAATTTCTATAATATGCGAACCATTCAACAGATACTCAAAATAAAATTAAAAATTAAAATTAAACAAATGAACACACATGAAAAATTATTTCTACCCGCCGTATAAAGACTCATAACAATGTTTTCAGATTAGAAACTAACCTTTGAGTAATTATCTATATTTATAAGCAATACCTTTTTTATTTCTGTCTTTAAATCTAAATGAAGACTCAAACTAGGCACTGCTTAATTGGATGTTTTAGATAATATACTTGAAAATAGTGACACAATTAAGTATATTTTAAATATAAGTTGATCCTGTCCCAACTTTAGTTAAAATTAGAAGTGTCTACCTGTTTCTACGAATTCTTTCTCTACATTAACATTTCCTAAGCCTTCAAGAATTTATTACCGTGTATTCTGTGTTACTCTATGTCCCATACACACTTCTGTACAGTATTCCGTGTAAAATAAAAGTAAAGTGTATTTTGTAAGCAAGTTAACCGCGCTTCGACTTAAGGCAATGCTTTCCTGTTTATACTCTTTTTTTGCTTTATTAATTTTATAAGCCTAAACGACAGCAGATATCAAAAGTCTGTTTTTCAGTTTTGTTAAAAATAGTCTTCTCTATTTTGGATGATTTATTCAAGACGGTAAATACTATGTTTTTAGCTAGTGGTGTAATTAATTAATTCAGATTCGTTGGCGTTTTAGTCGAAACCGTAAAATTTTTCGTCTTGAAGAAATGTAGCTATCACGACAAAAATCATTGTAAACAAAACTGCCAAACAGATTTCTGATATCTTCTCTTGTTTAAGATTAAAAAATAATAATCACAAAAATACAGTAGAAACAGTGGACCATGGCCTTAACACAGGACAGCATAAGAATAGAATATTCTAGAAAATCAGAGGTCCAGGTGATCAGTTTACACATACACCTCATCTAGTACACTACACGTGCAATGCTATTTCCCGTTAATAAAAATATTACTTACTACTAAAGATTCTTCAAACGTATACTCGAATAAAAATTATCTACTTAACAACATTGACTGACATAGATCAGCTTAAACCGGTAGATCTAGAAGCATAAAGGTTTGCGCTGTAGTTCCTTATATAACATAGGTGAGCACTAAAGAAGAAGATTTCGAAATTCGAAAATTAAGGGCGTTAAATTTTATGTTTGTAATTTGGTAAGACTGCAACGCGCGATATTTCAATTAAACACAACAATAACAACCATGTTTATAGTGGTATGTATTACAGTTAAAACAATTCACCGTAAAAAATTTACTCCCAACAATACGGCAACTCTGTAATAAAAATTAATGTTTGTTTGTTCGTCTTCTATGCGTTCCAATGTCATTCGTTCGTTTACGATTAAATTTTGGTGAACTGTGCGGACAAGGTTTAAAAAAAAAAATTAAACTACTTTTTTTTTTCGAAATATTTTTATAAAGACAAACATAACATCATTGTGCAAATGTGCAATTTTGCAAAATTTGCACTTTTCACATTTACATTTCAGAAATATTATCAAATCAAATTGAAAACCTCGCAAAAGATTTTGGGGGTAACAGCTAGTTGTTGTAGAATCTTTAGTGTTGTTTATATTGTTCCCACTAATCTGAACTGTAGATAGAGCAATCAAGTCTGTAAACGATACAATCTATTTTACAGAAGAAACAAAGTGCTCAGTTGGAGGAATACTACAAACATTCTAGTAACAATAGCTGAAGGCTGTTCTTGTTTAATCAAACCCATACTTCCTACAAGGATACACAATAGTCCTTACTTTACTAGTCGCAGAGATGACTGGCTGATGATGTAATCGTACGACCACGGGATACCATTGTGCACGTATTTCGTCAGCCCGGAATTGTCTTTGTTACGAAGGCGCGGTGCATTAGATAACGCTATGAACGCTCACTGAAATTTTCAGGACTTCCGAGAAAATGCATACAAAACACATTCTTCATATAAGACCGTTTTGTGAGTGCCTATCAGTAATTTTGCTGCACCGTTTCCGATGGAGGATATTACGTTAAAGGAATGCGTCTCTCTGGCTTAAATATTTGTTTTCTAGGATTGCTACTAATGTTTAACATAAACCTTTTCAGCATTGATTTATGCTCCACGTCTCATGTGTTGTATTTTCAATTTGTATATCATAACAGTATTTTCATTTAAATTATTTTTAAAAAAATATAACTACAGTGATTTAACTTTATATAAATTACTTAGTTATAAGTCGCCAATTTTTAAACACGCACTACCTGGTGACTCTGAGAAGGCGATAATGTGTTTATAATTGAAAAATAGGAAATATTGGTAAGATTTTATGAGTTTATATACCAAGGTATTTTTAGTAAATGATTCTAAGCAACCTAACAATACAAAACCTTGTAATTCCAACTCATCTTATTATGTCCCACCAACTACCAGTACACACCAGTACCGTGGACAAACAGCACTAGGAGGCTAGGATGGAAATGCTCACCCAGCTTCTCGTCACCGTTGAAGAGATCAGAAAGGTGCATGTTGGCGTTGCCAACATCAAACTTGAGCTGCAAGTCCGTCACGTGGTAGTATTGCTTGCCGTCGCGCCTCTTGACCATGTTACCGCTCATATCACAAGAGACGTCCACGTCAGCTGTTGGCACAATCAAATATTTACAGTGGCGCATCCATACGGGTGTTTCAGGAGTTGAAGCGCTCCTCATACAAACATGAAATAAAAATTTAAAATATACCCTTGACATTTTTACTCATTCGTCATCTGGGATGATATGACACTTGGGGTAACTTAGGTCATTATCTCACGAATTTTTGTTTCGAATATGGTCGTCTAGAATGGAATTACACTGACGATTTAAGTTACTTCTTGGTGGCAATCTGTTATCATTTTTGATTGACCTTTTACTGTATCCACGGGTAAAAGAAAAAAATCCCGAGAAAAATAAAAAATTTTGTGTTATCCCAGATGTGTCAGATATGGCTAACCCCAGACACTTTGAATTATAGTAACAACATAATGACAAATGAAATACTATCCGAGAGATTTCCAAATAGTATTTCACAGTTGCTCCTTCTATTTGTTTGCTATAACAACTGTCTTAATTTTTCCCAATTGATAACTCTCTTGTAATATATTTCCTGAAGTAAATGACTACTTATAGGAGCATGAAAGCTATGCGCTGTAAGAATACATGTTCAGAACATGTGAAAGCAGGAGGTAAGGGTAGGAGGACCTCTGTAAGAATTATGTCATTCTGCTCACGTTAAAATTGGCTCCTTCTTGTCGTTCACAATCACGCTACTATAACTTAATCTCGACGGAAGCATTACTATATGGAGAAATACATATTGTTGGCTCTGGTCACTTTTTCGATACACGCTAACTTTACTCGGTCTATGTTTAAACACCTTAAGAGTGCGTGACAGATAAATAAACGCTAAAAACATCAATGGATTATACGCTTTTTTCGAAACCAATATGGATAAAATACTCAATGACAATCCTAGATAATGATATTTGCCAACTTTATGAGTAAATATTTATCCATAATTACTAATTCCTTACGCGTGATCTCTTGCGCCGCTGTTCAATGCACGAGGTTCCGGCGTCAGAGATTGTGCCTCAGAAGTTCGTAACACTGGAAACAATTTTGTTTAAAATGTTGCCTTAAACTATTGTCTAGGATTGCTATTGTTTAATTTTCGCTAATCGGCTTCAAGAAACCTACAGTTATAGATTAATGCTATTAGCGTTGAATTATGTACCACGCCTTCTTTAAATTAAAACTTTGCTCTGCCCAAGTTAACCTCGCGACTTTTCGTAAATCCCTTAAGGCAGTTTAACGAACGATATTCATATTTGATGCGATGAACAAACTTACTGTAGTTGCTGTAGCAGCGGCCTCTGCCGACGATGGGCAGCATGAGTATCCTCCCAGACATACGGTAATCGCTCTCGAAGAACATGGCAGGCAGGTATACCTTCAGGCGGATATGATTCTGATCCAGGTCCACCCTGTCACAACAAAACACTCATACTTTGAGCAGCTATGCTAACATTATAAATGGCCAGTTCCCTATGTCCCTTGTAAAACCCACTACTCAGGCAATATTCTTTCCCTATGTTTATATATTTACACACACACACACACACACACAAAGGTTAATTCTAGGAAGCGCATTGTTATCATGTTGTTAGCAAGTGACAATTTTCGCCGCTAGATTAGTTGACGACTTGACATCTTGACATTATTTAGATGTCGTCGAAACCCGTCCAGTTGTTGTTATACACTTTAGGAAAAACATAATTAATTATAAAAATTATTCAAAAATATGTTAATGTTTAGTAATTATTAATTTTCAAAATTTACATTGTTTTAACTATGTAGAATGCTGGATAAAAACCATGCATTTACACAGTGCTGAACGCTGCTTATTTTTAATAAGACATTATTAATGAAATATTTGCAAATTAAACATTTAAACAATTCGCAAGTTTAGTATTTTCTGTATGGACAAATAGTAAAAACTAAATATTCTATCAAAAATAATTAAACATATTTCCATAACGTAAAAACATTAATCTGCTTCAGGATTCTTGTGTGATTCTACACAGAACAAGTTTTGTGTTTAAAAAATATTTTAAAAACCAAATTGGTAATAGAATAAACTACAAAATGTTTAATGTGTTATCACAAAAAAAAAAATTAAATAGCTAAGTTCATTAACTTTCACAGTAAACCGCCTCATTTCTGTGTTTAGAATAGTAGTTAGTGCTACGTTACAAAAACGTTTAACATCACGCATGTAGGTTAAACGCCTTTTCAGCAGATTGCCTTCTTATTTTTTATTTTTATTTATTTTTTTTGCGTATACAATACATTGCGTGTGTCAGTCTCATGTGATATGTACGTTAATTCTTTGCTCGTATATACGATTTTACACCAAAACTCAGCTGAGGCAGAACGTTCCTTGAGCAGTTCGTACGCTCGGACAGAGAACAGTAATATTGTGACTTAACATACTCATACATTAAACTATGAAAAAAATATCTACAATTTTAACAGTGTTGAGCTTGAACATAAATTAAAGGATTTTCTTTCAAGGACAATTAATCTGATGCCTAAAATGCGTAATAATTAGTTCTCAAAAAGAGAACTTACCGAATATGTTTATTATTGTTCTTTTATTTAATTGAACTAAGTGAGTGAGAGAATTCGGTCAGCGCTTAACATCAACGTCTTCAACGTTGGTAAGGGGTGACATGAAGTGAGTGTGGAGCAGCGCTGGAATGAAAGGACGGGGAAAACGGGAGATCCCCGAGAAAACCCGTCGTCCAGCACGATTCCCATATGTAGACCCCGCTAGGAATCGAAATCCGGATCGTTTTGATGGGAGGTGAATGGTCTGACCGTTCGGCCACCGCGACCCCTTATTGAACTAAGTTCTGCTACTTATTTATTTAGTATTTTAATACGTCTTGTAATACGTAAAACATGATTATATTTTAAATAACTCTCACACAGATAAATCTCGTACTTAGCAAATAAACATGTCTAACACGGGAGCCGAAGTAATACAAACTGCAGGCATTTGTATTAAAATAAAGTGAACATCGAGCACCAAACTTAATTTCTAATTAACGCAAGGAGCTAAGCAGTAGCGGCTCGTGGGTTGTTGCCAGGTGGGGCTGCAGATAGTCGGAACTGTACACTCTTGATGAACGCACCGTAGACCAACGGCCATGAAATATTTGCCGGCTACTAGATGTGTTGTGACAACTCAGTAGTAAGGGGCACCTGCACATCAGCGTGTCAGTGGCTGTAGAGTCAACCAGCGCACAACCCTGTACAGCTCTTGGCAACTGCAGTCCTACCTGGCAACAACCCACGAGCCGCCACTGTACAACAGTTGAGCCTACATTGGGGCTAAGTCTTAGAAATGTAAACATAAACAGCTCATCGTATTTGCAAGACTCACTTGATATATTTGAGTTGAAAGTTGGTTCCTCCCCAGATGTTAATGTCGGAGTATGTGGAGCTGATGCTGACTGCTCCTTTGCCCTGATTCAGCACCAACTCCGGAACAAAGAAGGGTTCACACGGAGGGACGTCCAACTCTGGTATACCTGACAAGTGCACCAAACATGACGTTACTCCTCATCGCGAACCAAATCTCAATCTCATCTGGTTATGATATCGTTACGGCCCGGTAGTTTTCGCGAAGAGATTTTTGCCCCACTTTGTTTCAGTACCTTACGTGCGTACCTGCATCTCTGTTTTGTGGTCAGTGATTGGATGCCTTAACATACAACGTCTGGAGGTAAAACCCGCAAATCACAGACGTGTCGTGTCACAGTTATCCATGTACTGATTGGCACAGTCAAATGAATAAATAGTTACGTGACTGAACTTAGTAAAATAAATGTTGTCATACCGATGGCCCACTTCAAAAGGAAAACTAAGAATTTCCAGTTTTAAGTTAAATGCATATAGAAAGATTTCCATTTCGTCCGAAAATGTGTTATTTGACACATTTGGTTGGTGTTCATTTGAAGGCAAATTACGCAGGCAACTATTTAAGGTGTTTAAGATGTTTACAGTCTGCCTTGACCGAATTTATCACAATTTGAAATAAAAGAAATAATATTTCTAAAACTTTACTGGCAATCAGAATATAGTGCCACGTCATTAAAACAAGGGAATTTATGTGTTTTTCTTTTCAACAAGGTAGAGCGCACTTCTGTCTACGTGTTGGTGAGCCAAACTAAAAAATGTAATTTTTTTGAGTTGTTTCCCTTTTGAATTCGGTCATCAATTCTGTTAAGTGAGGTTATCTTCCTCCCGTGTAACTATGCGTTACTCTCGATTTATTTAATCTGGTAGGAAAACTACACGGTACCCTTCAATCTTGTGCATTATTATTTCTTATAAATGCTGTGAATGGGAACGTTTACGTCTAATTAAAAATGGCAAACATTTACGTATAGCAAAAATATTTCGTGCAAAGCTACCCCGAAATCGGGAAAGTAATTTAGTAATCGGTAAGTTAATTAGTATTTTTGTATTTAGCTTTTAGTTCGTTAACAAAGTTGCAAAGTATGAAATAGTCAAATGTCTACCAATCGAGTAATGATGAATTCCTTGTTACTAAATTACACGATTGCCAACTGTAACAAGGTCACAGGCAACTGACACCTCAGGATTGTGGCGTCTCCGTGGCTTACCTCCCACAGAAGTGATACGGGTTCATGACTAAATAATCGCAAAAACGTTCGGACGTCACCGAACGTTCACGAGTCACCATCCCACATTACTCTCTTTACCTTTAGTAACGAAGTAAATCCACAAAACAGACCTCAGCGATCGATAAAATACGGTAAAATAACGCATTTCAGCCTACAAACAATTACTTTTCTACACAAATATTGAGTTTGTTTGTCGATTTAACAATACTTTTTGTTGAACACGACATTTCGCCGAGTTTGTGTAGCTGTATTCAAATATATACATCAAGCTGCCCGGCCGCGGATTTGCCCGCGTGAAATTTTTGAAACTGTAACGATAGCTTATCGTTTCAATGAGATGTTAAGAACATGGCTGAAACATATTCTACGACTTTTCACCCTATTTGGCTAAAGTATATCTCATTAGGTTCATGAGACATCAACGATATCAGGAAAATCAATTTTTTCCTTCGCCCCTTAGGTGCTTACGTCGGAAAAGGAAGTCACCCTCAAAATGTCATACTTCGTATGTTCAACGGCTTGGGTTGTGCGTTGACGAGTAAGTGAGTAAGTGAGTAGGGAACTTAATTTTATATAGAGAGATCACTCTGATGTAACGGTCAGAAATTTAAGGATTATACAAAACAAGAAAAGCATAAAAAGTTTAGTAACCATTGATACCGTATTCCAACTGAAATTTTTGTTAACTAACTGTTCGAATTACTCGATCAGTACACAGTAGTTTACTATTTAGTCTTTAGCATGTATTCGAATCTGGCTAAACTCAAAATTCCTAGCATCGTTCCGAGTGAAGATTTCTATACAACTTTTCACAATTTTAATAAACTGCCAACTGGAATAGGCCTATCGTCAGATATGATGCAAAAGTTTATACAACAGTCACAAAAATTACAAATATGGTACCTTAAGAATAATTACTTCCACGAAAAATAATTACTAAAATGTTTACTCAAATATATTAAAATAATGGTTTTACACAGCTGAAATGAAACATTAAAATTGATGCAACTAAATGTATGACTAATGCTGACATAGGCATGCTTACAAAAGAAAATCATTCACAATATATGTGACTGTACCTCACAACAGAGAAATAGAACCACTTTTCTAAATAAAAGATTCAGAAAGTTTATTGGACGTAATTATTTCTTACCTTTGGCTAAATAGGGTTTCAGGATTTCCACGGCATCTTTGAGGCACTCATTCAACTTGGGGTCACTTCTCCGGCAAGTTTTGACGTATGAAGCTGAAACAAAACATAAGAATATGTTACAGACTTTGCAATTTACCACAGTTACGGAACAAATTAATTTCAACAAAAAATATGAAGCATTTTATAGCCACGCTTCATAATTTGTCATCTCGTGACTTCCATTGTCAATGGTCAATTGTGGCTGATAGGTAAATAGGACTTGACTATCATTGACAACGAAGTCAATACATTGCAAAAAAAATCACTGTACAAGCATAAGGAAGTATTCCTTAGCTTGTGAGCGAAATATGCTTCTCCTAATTTTCGATGAAACATTACGATCCACTTAAACCAAATTACTCATAAATGTCACTTGCTTGAAAGGGAAAAATAACGAGAGTATATTAATTATGCACGCCATTAAACGTTCCAATATCTTGGTAAAAATACGAGTTTTTCAGGGTCTCGCACCGTGTTTCATTTAATATGAAGTTGTTTGACCGCAGTGTAGAACATATCTGATGTTACGTGTGAGGTTTTGTTTGGCTGTACCAGGATCACCAAGAGGCCGTTTCTTTAAGGAAACCGTCCCGTAATCCCAGTTTGCGGGAAAAATTGTGAAAATTTGGGCGTTCTTAGATTGTGTGCGTTACATATATTTTTGAATTAAATAACGAGGAATTTACTACGAAGAATAACGTGACGTGAGTGAAACTTAAAAAAAGTTATATATAATAAACATTTATTTATTTACATACGTATAAGATGTTCAGAAACAAATGCATAATAAACACACCAAGGGAATCCTGGGCTTAATAGGAGACGAAAATAATACTGGCAAAATATTGTATGATGAAATTTTATATGCGCAATGTGGCAACACTGCACATTGATAGTTAAAAGTGTCCCTTCTTAAGCTCCACGACCAGGTATTATTTCATGTATGTTAAGTAAAGTAAACATATAATCATGTTTGTATTGCTCAGGATGAATTTTACCTGGACCGATAATATACAGGCCAGAAAAAGAGTAGTAAAATAAGCGTGGAGCACTTAATTGCGTTTGTTTCTGGACACATGTGAGTGTGTGTCTATACACACATACACACACAGGAATACAGTTCCTAGTGATTTTTCTCAAATGTTTCCAGAAATGGAATTTGGACTACACGTTCGCTCATAGAGGTTGTACAACAACACGTCTATAGAACTGTCAAATGAAACACCTGTACAATTTATTTGTCGCTGATCGTACTTGCTTTTCGGATCGTCTGCCTTGAAAGTATACAAACTATTTCTTCATTTTACTAATTAGGTTTACCTTATAAAATAAAACCTTGCATTACGTTTTTAAGGTACATATGCAAGCATAATTCTGACGCGAACAACACCTCAATATCTGTACTGGTTATAAGTACAATCGGCTGATAGAAAACAAATTTTATGCCTTTTCACCCCTCAAAGTGTCGAATTTTGAAAATTCTTAAATTCACATCTTAAATATTTGTACAAGTATCGAAGTGAAGTGAAAATCACGACGATAGCCCGGTCAGTCAAAGCAAAATCGATCTTTAATTAAAAATCACATCACCCCTGTACAGTACTGAAAGTTCGAATTTTGAAAAATCTTAAAACCTCATTGCAGCAATTCACCTAATCATCACCCTGAATAAAAAACATATTATCTCGATGAGTTCGATATATATCGAAGATATATCTAAAACTCATTCAAAGTATTTTCACCTCCTAAAATACTGAATTTAGAAAAATCTTTTAATCACACTTTGACTATTTTGCTGGTGTCTTTTGAACGTGAAAAACACAATAGCCCGCTGGGTTGAAGATATATCGACGATTAATTGAAAACACTTTTCATAACTTTTCACCCCTTTTCACCTCCTTAGGTAAGAAATTTCGAAAATTCGTGAAATTCCTTTTTAGGTATTTGAGTAAGCATCAATCCTAAACAAAAATCACGTCGCTATAAAAAATATCAATGTGGTCAATATATATCGATTGTGAATCGAAAACATATTTGACCCTTTTTTTACCTCTTTATGAAGATATATTTAAATGGTAATTTTGAGATTTACATAGCCATCAATGTAAAGCAAAGAGAACTTCAATATCTCGATTGGTTCGACTGATATAGAGGAATGATCGAAAACACATTTCACGTAATTTCACCCCCTTAATTATTAAATTTCGAAAAGTCTTGGAGTCCTGTCATATTCATTTGTACACGTAACCAATGAAGTAAAAAACACGACGATAACCAATTGTGTTCCAGTGAAATTGACGATTCATAAAAAAAATATTTTCCCCCTTTTTACTGCTTGGGGGCAGAATTTCAAAAATTCCTACATCGGCTTTTTGGGTATTTACGTAAGCAACATTTTGAAGTGAAAACCAACTCTCTGTTCCAAAGGATTCGACAGATATCAATAATTAATCGCAGCTCTACCGACGTTTCTTCGGAAATACATTTCCCCCTTTTTCACCCCCTTAGTGGTCGAATTTCGAGGGGAAAAAAAGCCCTTCTTATTGCTCTCTTACGACCTGAGGGGAAACCACACAACAAATGTCACATGATTTCAGGTCCAGTGGTTTGAGCAGCAGTGTGATATGTCATTCATTCACTCTTTAATTCAGTCAGTGTTCTTTTTTAAACACACAGATAATGCTTTATTTTTCAGGAATTCAAAGCATATGATAGTATAGGAAATTTGCATTTTAGTGTTAATATCACTTCCGGTTCTGAAGCATTGTGTTACTTTGAAGATTAAAAATCTGTGTTTTTATTTTACGATAGCATTTTATTGTCCTTATCGCTTCCGCGGTACAGATGAATCGGGTAGCAAAGACTTGGTGTTCGCGACTAACAACACATTGTTGGATGTTTTCCAAAACAACTTCTTGTTTAATGAGGTTTATTTTGAAGACAGACACAGTTGTTGGGCATGCATACGAGAGGAATTATGCAAGTTCTTCGAGGAAGCCAAACATCCGCGCAGAGTCAGCACTGCTGCCAACACAAAAAGACGGCTACAAACAATCTGTCTAGGAACGCTGACGATAGGAAAGGGGAAACAAAAAAACACTTCTACAATTGCGAGGCTTGCGAAATCTGGCGAAAAATATTCATACCGTAACATCGCGTAACACAAATGACGACATAACGTGTGTGAAACGTTCGAAACACGAATATTAGCAAGTAAATGCTTAAACGACAACGTATATACGTCAGAGAATACTGTACCTTAATTTAATAACAACGCCGGGGCTGTCACAGTTTTGAAATAATGAAAAAACTGCCGTTCAAGGAAACTATGACAGCATAATCAACTTTTTCAATGTTTCATTAAAGGATCGTGCTGTGTTTTTTTGTCTGAATTCTGTTATTTTTAATTCCGATGAACAAGATTATCATGATTTTCCAGAAACGTTCTCTTTTTCTTCCTGAAACATCTTCGTACTTTTGTTCACGCCTCCGATGTGAATTGTTTCCATTTACGAAACTTTCACGTGTAACTGTGGTTGAATTTCTTTTGTTTCCAGCAGTCAATAACTTTATATGACTTACTGTTTTTTTTTATCGAGCAAGTTCTCGTGTAGATATAAACACTAGACGGGAACTCGAAAATATTTGGGTTCGATTCCCGATTCGTACTTCCTGATTTCGGTTTTCCGTTGTGTTTCGAAACTACTTCAGACGAAATCTGGAACGATTCCAAAACAAGGTCGAACCCACCACGTTGCCTTTCTGTCCCAGACAACGGTTCCACATCCTGGCTGTGAGCAAGATATTGGCCATAATTAAAATTTGCAGGAAATGTATTTGATTTTTCATACACTGCGTTATCAGTGTACACAATATCATACCGTTACATTAAGGCCACATAATTTTTTTTTTGGGGGGGGGGGAGGATAACGACAAAAGAGGGAGAGCTCTAAAATTACGGAGCCTGGTAAGAAACTGGGAAGTAAATACTGAATGTCAATCATCATGAATGTAATGTTTATCTAGTGTTAAAGACAGAAAATAACCTTTCACTAAATGAATTAAAAAGTGAAGCAAACACAGAAAAAAAAACCGATGTAGGGTCAAGAATCTTACTGTTAGCAGTAAATTTAATTTTGGTTGTTAGCCAGCCGTCAGTCTCTAACGTTACGGTTAATGTACGATGCTATTAAACATATTTATGATATCCTTTCATAAGGAACTTTTGAAACATTATTAACTATGTTATATTTAATATATGTATACGTTTCCGTTTACCTTTACCTTAAAATAATATTTCATTTCGGGAACACTGATCAGTGTTTGTGTCACCAACAATACTTTAGCGTGCTTAAGAGTGCGTGGTAGATAAATAAACGCTGAAAACATTAGTTGATTTCTACGCTTTTATCGAAGCAAATATGGATAAAATACTCAATGACAATCCTAGATAATGGTATTTGCCAACTTTATTAGTAAATATTTATCCAGAACTACTAACTCGTTACTCGTGATCTCTTGCGCAGCAGTTAAACGCACGAGGTTCCGGCGTCAGAGATTGTGCCTCAGAAGATCGTAACACTGGAAACAATTTTGTTTAAAACGTTGGTTAAAACTTCTGTCTAGGATTGTTATTGTTTAATTTTCCCAAATTGGCTTCAAGAAACATACAGCTATAGATTAATGATTTTAGCGTTGAATTATGTTCCACGCCGTCTTAAAGTATTACAGTGATAAAATCCTTGTAATCGTGTACCATTGTTATTATTGTCACAGAACTGTTTATTTTACTGGAAAATAAACGCCATAAGAAAAAATATTCGGTAAAAGTATGGTAGCAGCATTATTGTTTCATCTGTGAAATTTCTTCGAATGAAAGGGCCTAAAGAAAGTCCGAATTTCGGTGAAACAGCGGCGAGAACAGAGCGCGCGTTTATTTGTACGAGCCGGTGAAAGCTAATAAACTAGGTACTTGTAGGTCCGGTTCGCCTCGACAAGACTCGTTGCTCAGACGTTGCACCTGTGTTTCAAGACAGGTCCTTCGCATCCGTCAGCTGGCACATAGTCCACCTTATATACGCGGAGAAAGCCCAACATTTCAGGACGCAATCACATTCAATCAGCGAATTTTAACAATACAGTTTTTTGTTCGTTAAGTGTTAATCACTTGATAGTCTCGTTGGTTTAAAATGACTAAATATTTCTACTAGTAAACCTCAACGTCAAATGAGAATTGTTATTTTAATTGATAGACTTAATAAAGTCACGTTTGTTAAAAGTTAGTGAAGTATTTCTACTAGTAAACCTTAACGTCAAATGAGAATGATTATTTTAATTGATAGACTTAATAAAGTCACGTTTGTTAAAAGTTAGTGAAGTATTTCTACTAGTAAACCTTAACGTCAATGAGAATAGTTCTTATATTATAAATAGAGACCAGAATAATTCGCGTGTTCACAGACCTGTAAGCTAGCCTCCAAGAATGTATATGTGTACTCATTCAAACAAACTGCAGCTGTTCATTAGCTGCTCGCTGACACAGTGATATTGACCTGCATTTAGTTAACTTTGTATTATTGGGTCCGAGACTTACACGGGGTGTCAGTTAAGTCAAGAACCAATTGTGAAAGTGACACAAACTACAGTAGGTGGAATTCTAGCTTGTGCCTAATAGATAACGCGAATTTTTCAGGTTCCTACTTATAAAACATCCACAAATCTATACAAATAAATATATCACGTCCCGTGAAATCATACAGAGCTAATGTTCATATAGTCTGGTTCGGTAAAAATGTAGTTATTTACTGTTGTGAAAGCTGTCACGTGAACTACTTTTTTCATTTCATTTTTTTTTAATTGAAAGTCTGTACTGAGCTGTCTGAATGCTGGCTGATTGTGTGCGCGCAGAACTGCGTATACAAATGTTAAAAACAACAATTATTGTGAATTGTTCCAAATACAATAGTATCCTTACGCGAGACAGACTGTATTGTATAATGAACGATACTATGTGTAGTGCAAGTGAAGAATTAAAGGAAGAAGCGTTCAGTCAATTATTGCATACTTTTTTCAGGAAACTAATTTAAATGTTTGCGTAGTTAATTAAAACCACTCCCTTTATGACGATATGACATTTAATAATCCTGCATTTTGAAGTTTTTCCCCCCGTTGAATATTAATAATAATAATAATGTGGCCGGTTTTCAATATGAAATTTTTACAACATGACTGTTTACAGGATACTCAAAAATTAGAACAATAGTTTTGCAGTGGAAAAACTTAAGGGAGGACCATGGGCGAGAAAACGAACATATCGCGCAACGATAAGCTTACGATAGACATGTCGTTACACTTTATCACATCAGAACGTTAATGAATGCAATGCTGTTACTGAAAATTTATTAGAGTCGACCGTTATCCCAGTTCATCGTTACTCCTTGATCGGGATAGTGAGACAAAATATGACCATATCACGCCCCGAGGTTAAGAGAAATTGATAATCAGCAGTCACCATCTTGAATTTTGGTATTTTGTGTCACAACTTTTCTTCTGGATCAATTCATGGAACGTATACTTAACTGCAGAATAGAATACATATTGATAGAATTTTAAACACCATAAATCTTTATTTTCCGTTGCTACAGGTCGAATTGCAGTTAAGAAAGTAATAACAATTTTGTAACTGCAATTCGATCTGTGACAAAGAAACGATAAAATGATACGTACGGTGTCTAAAATTCAATCAGTATGTATTCTATTCCAGAGTTAGGTTAGGTTCCAAAAATTTATCCAGAAGAAAAGTTGTAACTAGAGATGGTGAAATTTCGTGAATTCAATGACCAGCATGTTAGAATCAAATACCCTATGCTCACTCAAGGCCTGTCTATTCGTTCATTGTCTGCTGTTCCACTGAGTAGCAGCTAGTGGACAAATAGTCGGGACTTGAGTATGCATAGGATACTTGATTCTAACATGCAGGTAACTGAATTCGCGAAATTTTACCATCTCTAGTTGTGACACAAAATACAAAAAGTTAAGATTGTGACTGTCACACACTTTTAACCAAGAAGAACTTCGCTGCCTTCTGGAAATTATGTCCCTTCCCTTCCCTGCCCTCCCGAAGCATTAGCAAAAATAAGACGGGTATTTCGGCTTAAGCTTATTTTTATGCTAAATAGTTGGCTTCCTTCCCTTCTGTTTCATATCTCTCAAGCTCCGATCATGTTAAAAAAGGGAATTAAATCTCACGTCGCAAAACGCAGAAGTCCTTCACGTATCTCGCGTGTTCACCTGAAATTCGAGCTATTTAATCTATAGAACGGCCAATTTTCACACATGCGATAGCTGAATAGGTTTCTGGAAAATTTGGGACGTAAATACTTAAGTTTCAAGTTTGACATCGTTCGGTTTCGCATGGGGGAATTGAAGGAGCATGAAACCTCTTTGGTTGGGAAAGTAATGATTAAGGATTAATTATGAAAACAAATGGCGCACTTGTACTTGATTTTCGTTTAGATAATAGAGGATTATACAGTTCGAAATGTACGGAAGGTTTTCTTATAAAATTTTCGTTTAGTATAATTTTTTATTGTAATTTTAAGTCAGTTTTCTTCCATAACCAAGAAATTAAAGATGTTTAATCAATTGAGAGTATTTATAGCTTTTCCTCTGCAACCGACAGGCTATAATTTTCATTTTAACTATGCATTTGCCGCACTGCATTCGCTTTGTTATAATGCAGTTATAATTCTGCCGTAGTTGAATTTCTAACTGTTAAATTCGTCTGGACTACTTAGTGACAAAGACATAACAGCGTTTCTTTTCACTTCTTATAAACCCTTTCAGAACTCTTCTTAAGATTATAAACCCTTAACATTATGCTCTTGAGAGAAGTATTTAATATCGAGCAGTAATGAAAGGTGTACATCCACCTGACGATATGACTCCCGAGTCAAGAATTACGTACTAATATGTTCCTGCTAAAATGTTTCTGCTGCCCCCCCCCCCCCTTTTCCCAAAAAAGTCTCCCTTGTCTTTATAATTTTATACGAACAAAAATGAAAATAAATATGTTAACTTCAGTATGAATGGACGTTTAGTAGGTACTAATATTATTTGGAAGGGAGAAGCCTAGAATTTAAACTATCGTAAACGCGAGGATACATGATTAAGAAAAGATGGTAGACACTCTATTATAACGGATTTATTTTCTGAAAATTAATTCCAAAATACAAAATTATCAAAAATTTAGTAACTCTCTTTTGGTACTACAAATGAGACAAATTTATCAAATTTTATTTAAAACTTCAACGTTAAATTAACAAAAATATATTGTCTATGTAGTATTTAATAAAAATCGTACCTAATCGTTTGTTGATTACAGTTCGTAAAAATTACAAACTGAAACTAAATTCCTTTAACTTTCCGAAAAAATGTTCTGTATGTTTTATAAAAACGTTCGTTTACTTAGACTTGGGGAAGAAAACGAGGCAGTTAACACCCCATTTTTTTTCATACGTATGTAGCCTACGAATATTTGCAAAATAATTACTTTACAAGTAATTAGCGTATCGAAAATGAATATTAGTCATTAAAACATCTTTCTTATTTTTACAAGACACTCGTAGTAGAAACGACAATGTTGTGGCAAGGAAATGGAACACCTGGAATATTTCAAAACGCAAATTCGCATTAAGGGCATGGGCCCGAGTTTCTTCGCATTTAACGGCAATTATTTTTTAAAACATAAAAGGGAGCCGAATCGCAAAATCGCTTCGTAACTTTGTTATGGCTGATTTAAACTGCATACTCTAATTTTGTCGAGTCAGAAGACTGCAAAGTAGTTGCTAATTAGTTAATTAACGTAATTTTCTTTTAATTGATAAATTAGTTAAACTCATCATACAGTTTGTCTCGAAAAATTACATTACAAAGTAAAACCAATTTGCAAAAATGTTACGATGCAATTTTACGATATTGACTCTCGTATGGATTTAAAAAAAGTAATTATCTCGAAAGCCGAGAAACTCGGGCTCAAGTCCTTAAGTTGGAGCATCAGCCGAAATATTGGATTTTTTTTTGTTCTGAGAAGAAGATAGTGAAATTTGTGTTTATAGCGTTAATTCTTTTTACCTTGCACTACAGCACAAGCCTCGTAGTTGAAATCTTAACCTACATTTAGACCTCAATCAGTCAGCAAATTAAGAATAGACCTATATAAAATTGCTTGACAGATTGCGGCCTAAATATAAGTTCAAAGTTCAAATGTACTGTAGCGGAAGATAAACAGAACTCACTCTGTAACCGTAAATTTCACATTTTTCTTCTCAGGTCGTAAAAAGCGCGAAAGTAAAATAATCCAAAGTGGGAACAGAAACCCCACTTTTGCACTTTCCGTCTGTATTAAGGAAGGTATTTTCAAAATATAAATAAGCCAATTAAAAGTGGCCTTGAAGCCAATTAATATTCTAGAGATATTGGACGTTTTAGCACTAAAATTCAACAGAATCTTCAAAATATGTAGATTCATAACACTTGCATTAAACTCATCAACACTGTGAGTGGACAGTTAAAAAAATGGTAATACATATTTGCCTTTATTCACACACATGCACAAATTGGAAAGATGCCAGTAGTGTTTCAATTTAGAAGACGGAAATCAGTTGTTTGTGGTTAACGTGTTACAAGTCGTCTGTGGCCCGTGATTCAGTCACGGGCGTCACAACCATTGGGCCGGGAGGGGGGGGGGGAGAGACACATCCCCCAATAATTCGGCTATTCACTTCGTCTCCTCCAATATATACAGGTTCTTTCCTAACTTATATTACAAACTTTAGGACATGATCCTTTAACACAAATTATATACAGTTTCACAATGAATTTTTTTTCTACTGCAATTCGTAAGACAGAAATTCACACTTAAAATTTATTATTTAATTGTGTTTTTGCACAATACTGGAAACGACGAGGAGTTAAATTTCAATTCTGTGCACAATGTTTAGTGTAATTGAGATCTTCAACTCATCAAGAAGCTGCTATTTCGAAGACTCCCCATCATGAAAACAACACTCTCTCATTGAGTGGAACTTCTGTAGCAAACATTTCATTTTCATTTTCTGAACAATACATGCCAAGAAACATGAAAGGTCATATTTTAGAAAATCTTTAGAATTCACCGTTTACTTGAAATAAATCATTAAAAATATCAGATGCAGTAGTAGCATTGTTAGCACACGAATTTTTGTGGCAAATAAATTCACAAATGATACATACCAATGATGAGTGTGATAGACATGCCAGTGTATGGAGTTGCTTGAAAGTAAGTTTGTTGATGTTTACATGGCTGAAATATGTGACATAGTTCTAAAGAACTGTAGCACAGAATGTGTTTTTCAAAGTGCAAAATGTATTTACAAGCACGCTGTGTGCAATTATATTGCAGTTTTTGCCAACATGCCAGGTATTGTATTGTTGGCACAGACACACTAGACTGCATTTTATAGCAAATGGAACATTGCAGTGACTTATAATAATTAAACCTTTTATAGGATGTACTGCTCAGAAAAGCAACATGAAGTGTTCACAAAACCCAACGCCACAAAAGTTCTTGTCAATTAAGGGGTGACCAATCCTGTTATTTTCATGAAGGGAGTTTTAAAGAGCAGTTTCTGGATTTGGTCGAAGATCTCTGTAACACTTATCACTGTGCACAGAATTGAAAGTTAACACAACGTTGTTTCCAAAAATTTTGCCAAAATAGAATTTTGATATTCATTTTTCAAGGGTGAATGTCTCCCTTACAATTTGCGTTAGAGGCAAAAATTTCTTAGTGTAACCAACCTATACCTAATTTTTGATAAGGAATCATCTCCAAAAGTTTTTAACATAAGCTAAATAACAGCCTCTATAGTGAATTTCGTAGTAGTATGAAACTTATTAATTCTGTGATAACTGATATATTTTTATTCGTCAATAATCTCGTTAACAAGCCTGTGCTATAATGACTGAAAAACTATAAATAAAATCCATTTGCTGCACATATTGGCGTATATAGTCCATTCGTGATGAAATTAGCACTTTTGAATTAAAACTTTGTGTAACATTACACACATGAATGCTCGGTTATTTGCTTCCAGTAAACTTAGTGGAAAATTAGGTAAATAATTTTGTGTTGTAATGTCTTACTTACTAAGTGTACAGTGACGAAATTACAGGTACCTCAAGTGCCCACCACTTTACCGAGAATGGACTACATTATTCGCAAAAGATTACGCTCAACAAAAAACTATTTTTTCTTTATTTGTGTGTGTTGTTATTGTTATTACTAAAGATCTGTAGATGCATAGCTTAATAATATTTTTTAAATTAAGTGTGCTATGTGTAAAATTGTATATTTTTAGTTTAAATATCTGCAAGAAAATTATTCTACAGTTTTGTATTGTTTCCTCCATTACGTCATTCTTTCGTTGCGGGCAGTTTCTGTACTATGCCAACGCCAAATGTAGTATAGATGGACAAAATTCAAATATATTCTTTATAAATGTTTGTCTGCTCAAATTCGGTAAATTTTTTACTCAGATTTTTGGCAGGTTTCGAAAATAATATATTTCTTAAAATATTAACTAGGCTGATCAGGCTATAATGACAGTAAATAGAAGTTATTTTTTAAATAATTTTTTTATGTTGTGTCGAACGTTTTAACTGCTACTGCGGCTTGTAAGATGTACATTAAGGTTTCTCCTGGTATTTAAATTCATTATTTTGTGGTGTGTACAGAGATCCAACATGTACTTATATTAACTTTTTTTGTAAATCTTTACAATTAATAAAATTTTCTAAAAATATAATCTTGATTTCAACCAGCTATATAATTGTACAATAATAACTATATAATTAGCATATTTTAGAGATGAGAAACGCTTAAATAACCTCATTTGTGCCTAGGAACCCCCCGCTTTCTTTTGGAGATGGGTTTTCCTCAACTATTAAGTAAATTTCAGTCCCCCCACCCCAAAAAAATGAGCTTGCGAAACCCAGTTGTATTAAAATTCGATCATTGCGATGGTAGTATATTCTGAAATTGGAGGACGCAATAACTCCACTCGGATGATGTTGTTCAAATAAATTTAGCGAATATCATTCTGTGACAATAGATTGATTGGTAAGTATGTTATAGAATAACTGCCTTGCCTTTATTAACTCTACGTTTGGTAAAAAAAAATATAATTCGCTTGTTTACCAAGTGTGCGGCCGATAGTGCACAGCGTGATTGGCCGCAGCTTTGTGTACATGTTCTAGTTCCACATATAGAGACAAAAAGCTGTAGACAGCTGATATTTACGAAAACTAGACACTTCATTTATCTGTGCAAACGTGTGACCACTATACGAAGTGCCAATAATATTTTGAATTATTCACAGATAAGCTGTTGTCAAACCAAATACCACTGATTGGTGACAAAGCGAGAAATGTTTCTCGAGTGTAAAAAAATAATGGGAACTCTCTGATAATAGAGACGAATCTTGTCAACATTTTTCACTAATTGTCTTTTGTCGCCATCGAGTCCAAAGCGATAAATGTATTGTTTAATGTCAAATCTTAAATTCCAAAGCTTGTGCAACTGCAAACGTTTCCGTTCTCTTATTTCATTTTTGACTCATCTGCGATATTGTAAGATGCTAATGAGAACACGGAAAATAAAATTTTGTAGGATGCCAAATTATTTTGTAGTAAGCAGAAAGTAATTTTTTGACGTCCACAATATTTTGGTGATGATAGCAAACTATTTGTGTTATAAGCACAACATTTATTTTGCAGAGTGAGTACCCACAAAATATTTTGTAGCTACGACCTAATATTTTTTACGTGCAGAAACATGCGAAAATCGCTTTATTATTTGGCGACTAGAACTCACTGACCTATGTTCACCCGAACACTCTCCGTGACGTGATTGGTTCCGAGTCTTCGTATTTTCGTGTGTTGCATTACAGGATAGTGGATATTTCACGTGATAACACTAGTTTAAAAAGTATTTCACGCGCACCTCACAAGTTGTCGGACAACTGCAGAAGTCAGATTAGCACACATTTACTTGCAGTCCAATCAGCTGTCAGATAATAATGCAACATTTGCAGGTCACTATTGACAAAATATAATTGAAAGCAAGAATAGTTAAGGTCACAAAGTTAACAACGACAGTATTACCGTTACGTTAGGTAATACTGTTAAGTCTTCGGGAGGGGGGCTGACAAATTATCATAACATTATAAAACGAACTGAAAATATTGAAAAGATTTTTCACATTTACAAGTAATTTAATAATTTCTTATAGCAGTATGGTATCGTTCCAGAAATTTTACTTGTTTTATTTATTTAATTTTTCTAGTAAGGGTTTTCTTAAAATTTGCCTACTGAAAATTAATTTATTTCAACATTGGTTTCCAATTTAAGCTATTAACGTTTTGAACTCACGTGACATGTACCTAGGGCACATTACATTTCGGTGGAAGAAATGACCATGAACGATTGCTACACTATGGCAACATGCATATTTACTTGTCTTTTATTTATTAGGATTGTTGTTTTTTTAATTTTTCCTGTATTGACTTCCAAAAAACCCTGGAGATTTCAGTTGGCGTTTGGAAGGTTCTGTCTGCCTTGCAGCTATGGAGTTCGAATGGAGAATAACCGTTAAAAGAAACCCATTCTCAACAGACCTAATATATATATATATATATATATATATATATATATATATATATATATATATATATATATATGCGTATAATTTCGTAAGGGATATCCCGATAGAAAGGATTTAAAAACATATTTTTTCACTCAAAATGTTTGTGAACTATTAAATATACAGTTCGACTTTATATTTTAAGTACGTATAAGTTACATTAATACGGCAGCTATTCTTCTATAGCCGTATTTTTTTTTTTTTTTTTTTCAGAATTTTGACAAATAATTTTTTGAAAGAGTAATATTTAAATTTGTTTATAAAATAATAAACGTTTAATCTGACACCCCGTTTAAACTTAATGGCTGCAAGCTCCATAAGTAGGTAGAGCCCTTAACATTTATCGTACTTTATAACACATGTCCTCTCAAATTAAGAGGCTGTATTAATGCTCATGCAGAAAATAAAATAATTTTCTAACTGAGCAAGTAACTGAAAATGTTTCTTTAGAGGTGCATTAGAGTTTACAATTGTATGAGTAATTTTATTCATAATTGTTAGTAAGTTTTATAACGTAATACTTAATAGATAAAGGACAGCTGTCTTAAATATTGTAATATCTCAAATGTTACATAACTATACTTTACTTATTCATATATGAAGGTAACGACAAGTTTAGGTAGTTAGCGAAGCCTCTATTTTAACATATTTTAAAATAAATATTGCTAAAATCTTGACTCAGGAACAGCTGAAGAGAAATTCAGCACGAGCGGTACGAGCTCTTAACGATTTGATTCCTCATTTTAACGTTACTTTTTGAGTTTATAGTAGAACAATATATAGTACAATCATTTTACTATTTAGTTGAAAATGTTTTTATTACGTAGTATAATTTGCCCTAGACAACAATGACATGGTTTCGAATAATTTGTCAACTGACGAGGATTTATTAAATTAAACAGTTACGTACTTAAAAGCATGGCTTTGCTTGAAAATATTAGAACAGATTTTAAAGACAAGCACGGCAGACAAGTTTACGATATCTGCAATATCTACAGTTAAAAAAAAAAAAATCTGGAAAAATAAGTTGAAACAAGACATTTTGGCGTTAATGTGACATCCACCATTAAGAGCCAGCGTCCCTAAGTATGTTGAATTTTTCTTAATTTTTTCGCACTCCAAATTCGGAAAGATTTAATAGAAAATTTTTTTAATATACCCTTAGATAATTACATTACCTTCCATTACGGACATTGTACACGAAGAATTAAAGAGTAATTATCAAATAATTAAGCTTATTCAAAATTGAAGTTATAATTATCTCTCACAAAGTAGTAAAGACTAATTAAATCCTAGTAACAATTTAGTCCATAAATAGAGGCCACGTAGAATAGTTTTCTGTTTAGAGACATTGATGATACTTCGTCGCACCTTTAAATTACTAAACGATAAGCTATAACTTAAACAAAAGTATTGATATTATCTTCTTAAGATGACTATCGACCTGGCGAATGATTGGTGGTGTAACGTGTCATACTATAATTATTTTTCACTTTAAAAAGAGAATTTTCTAGCTGTCATAGTTTTTGTGTAATGGCGTGCCAAAGCCAAAATTTGCAGTAAACGGTTTTGTACAAGAAACGGAAACCAGCTGACTTACAGAAATGAAATAGTTCACACTGAATAACAATGCCACTCGCTACATCTAGACATTGAAAGCTGCATTGAAAATGTTTTGTATTTTTAAAAAAATCTGAATTTAAAATTTATCAGTATTTTTTTTTTTTAATACGAAAAATTTCAACGAAATGTTACCATACATATCATGACGTAGCACATGACACTGTTTTTCAGCGTAAATTATTTCATTTCTGTCAGTTGCTTTTTTTATAAAACCATTTTAAACCAATTTGGGCTTTAATATGCCATTTTACAAAAACTATGAACGCTGTAAAAATAGCCACAATGTATGTCTACGAAACAAACAATATCTCGTACAAATATACAAATTATTAAAGAATTACTTTTTTGCGTGGACCCCCCCCCCCTTAAATTTTCTTATTTCGGTTACCTACGAACAGAAAACACACTTAAAACTACACTGCTAATTAAAAAAAAAAAATCAGCACGCTATTAGTAGGGCCCGGTAATTTTCGCGAAAAGAATTTTGCCTCACTTTGTTTCAGTGACTTACGTGCATACCTGCAGCTCAACTTCATGATTATTGGCAGAGAGTTTTCGTGCAGAGTTGTTATTCATTTGACTGTGCCAATCAGTACATGGATAACTGTGACACATCACGTCTGTGATTTGCGAGTTTAACCTCCAGACGTTGTATGTTATGGCAACCAATCACTGACCACAAAGCAGAGATGAAGGTGCCCGCGTAAGGAACTGAAACAAAGTGCTGCAAAAATCTTTTCGCGAAAACTACCGGGCCCTAGCTATTAGGAACATGATGTATGGTGCTTCTCAAAATTGGCTAAAAAAACGGCTTATGTAAACTGCTGAAACTCCGAAAATGCCACCTGGATTCGTAAATGTTCAAAACGAGATGCATGTGTTGGTTTTTACACACTACCCGAAAACTTAGTTTTAGGGGTACCGCTTTAAGACCAATAGGAAAACGACCAGAACAAAAACCTTGCACGTCAGTTTTGCTCGCTGCGAATTGAGGCGATATGTTTTTTATCGAACTTAGTACTCTGGCTAGAGCCAGTGATTTTGGTTGAAAAATATTTTGCAACATCTTGTTTCATTGCCTTATGTGCATGTCCGCAGCTGTGCTTCATGGTTATTGGCAGAGTGTATTAGTGAAGAGAAGTCGCTCATTTGACTGTACCAATCAGATTAAGGTTACTGCTCTAATAGCTCCGCTGTTACCACGTGCCAAACGCGGTAATTTGAAACAGTGGCGTGTCGTGATTGTGGTCCAAAGCATGCTGCGATTAGCAATGAGATGACTATACACAACTCTGAGTTGTCCGTGACACCATTAGACTTGTAGTAGCAGGTACAGTCTTCTTCCAGTAGCGTAGGAATGTATTCTCCAATAATATACCTCGGCCTATACTATACATGCTTATTGGATACGACTAGAACCGCAAGTTTGTCTCGAAAATATTTTGGCATCACTTTGTCTCAATGCCTTACGTGCATATCTGCAGCTCTGCTTCATGGTTATATGCAGTACGTATTTTTGAAGTGACGTCTCTCATTTGACTGTGCCAATCACAATACGGTTACTGCAACAGCACATGTTGTTTGTGATATGCGGGTAGAACCTCAAGACACGCCACAGTTAAAACATCAAATCACTGACTTTAAGGTTCGGTTACAGTCGCCATATTTAAATGTATTATTTTTCGCTTTTTTTTAATTCTAAGGAGAAAAATAACCTATATGCTATTATACCACAAATTCTATTTACATTTCGCTACGGTACAAACATAGTGATTTAGCAGTTAACTTATAATTACGCCGCAACCTGTGTGGCAAATTTTTTTATATTAATAATTTGCCCGACAAATTACGCCTAACTATACATTACTAGCTCTATTGCCATGCTTGCATTGTAGCTAAAGGTAAATATAATTTGCGGTATAATCGCCGATTTAACATTTTTCTTCTCAAAATTCCAAAACAGCGAAAAAATAATCAAATTCAATATGGCAGCAGAAACCGAGCCTTCAAGCAGAACTCCAGTTGTGAACGCAAGGCATGAAACACACTGAGGCAAAATTCTTTTCGCGAAAAGTTCATGGCCCTACGTATATTGCATGCCTCGGAACACGATCACGATACGACACTGATCTGAAACCTGTACACAATACTGTTGAGGTAGTTTAGTGACTCACGGAGCTCCTTGGCGACGGCGAGGCTGGGACGTCGGACGACGAGGCACACCAGTAGCACGGAGATGACCAGATAGAGCGTCATGGTGTATCTCTTCGGCTGTCGGCGACCCTCTGAGCTCTGTCGCCCTGGACGTCAGTCGTGCCCTAGCCTCAACATTCGCCGTCGTGCGACCCGACACTATTCCCCCTCCTCTCCATTCCCACTAGCACCATCATCTGCTGACACAGTGGCCAGGCTTACCAACACACACGCGTACACTTGGCCAGCATGCGGCATCACCTACTATGCCGACCAACATACTCTCTCTTGACTGAAGACATCCATAAATAGATATGTAAAATCCGACTTATTACTTGAGAACAGACTAGACTTCATTGACCTGTTTAGCCTTGAACACAATCTGGGATGTCTCACTGGCCACCGGCACCTACCGCAATTTTAATCACCATGATTTTATTTTTGTATTTCTACCAGTTATTTTTTTTTTCTTGTTTTAGACACAAAATGTGCTTAATTTTCCTCTTATATAAAATTTTTTTATCCCGCATAGTTTTTGCGTAGTGGCTCGTTAAAGCCAAAATTTGCATGTTTCCGTTTCAAGGACGACACTAAAACCAACTCACTTACCAAAGTGAAAAAAATTCACAGTGAATGACGATGTTATATGCTACAAATTCAGCTATGTTAAACCATAAAGTAAAATACTCTTAAATTTAAAAAAAAAATTAAATTTTTAAAATTTGTATTTTAAGTTTCAGCATTATCATTCAAATACTACAATAAAATTATTCTTTGTTTTTATGTACGTAACACTGTAGCCTGCGACGTCTATATTCACTGTGAATTTTTTTCAGTTTGGTATGTCAGTTGGTTTAAGTGCAGTCCTTAACGGTGTTCAAGTGCGATAAAATCATAACTTTATATCGTTATGAAATATTGTTCGTTTTGTAGACGATACTTGTGCGTACAGAATCCTCTTACGAAATAATTTTAACTTTCATAGTTTTCACAATTTTCTTGTTCTGCTGCCACTGCCATGCAAATAGCGAAAACCAAGTTACCCACTTGTATAAAAAAAATCAGTGTGATATTACATCTCATGAGCTACGCAATAAAGAATTTAAAATACCATAATGAAATATTTTGAATTTTTAAAAAAATCGCAAATGTACACGGAAAAAGTTGAAAATCCGGCAATTTTTTTAAATACAAAAATAGTTCACAGAATTTTTAAAAAAATATTTTATTACGTAGCCCGTGGCATGTTAGTTTACTGTGAATTATTTCATTTACTTAAGTCAATTGGTTTTCACTATTTGCATGGCAGCAGAACATGCAAATTTTGACTTTGATGCACCGTTATGAGAAAACTATTCGAGTTAAAATTATTTCGTAAGAGAAAACTGTACTCACAAGTGTCGTCTACAAAACTAACAATATTTCATATAAATATAAAATTATGATTTTATCGCACTTGAACACCCTTAAAACGGAAACATGCAAAATTTTACTTCAACAAGACATTACGAAAAAAAAATATCTGGTACAAATGAAAAATAAAACATATGGCGATGAAAATTGCGGTATATCGCGCCCTTAACTACGATTAGTCACTCTACCGTAGAAATTTTAATTATTGGCCAAATGCTTTATCCACTGCAAACCACTACATTGCACGGCCGTTGAAGACGTCGAGTAGGCGAACAGCTTGAAGTCTAGTCAGCAGGTGGAAAATAACACAAGATTTGTAAGTAGCTATCCATAAATTGATGGGGCTGAATGGTCAGACCATTCACCTCCCAACAAGGCAATCCGGGTACGATTAACGCGGGATCAGTCCCCGGACTTTCGCATGTATAATCGTGCCGGACGATGTCACTGGTCGGCGGGTTGTCTCGGAGATATTCCATTTCCCCGCCCCTTCATTCCGGTGCTGATCCATACTCACCTCATGTCACCCCTCACCTGCGTTAAATACCTCGATGTTGAGCGCTAACCAATATCTCACACTCATAAATTGATTAATCGAAAATACAGAAAAGCGAGGCATCCAACCAAAATATAGAGGAAAAACTTGTGAACAGAGACACATATTCCAGCTGGAATGAGTTTGCCACTAGAATTAGTATTCAATATTATTTCTTTGGATATCTTGTCACCTCGCCAATTGTTTATATTCTGACCTTGAATCTTTGGAAAATATTTCTTTTCACCTCGTTACATTCCGACCACGAGAGTAATTCGTTGTAGGCTACATATTAGTTCCCGGCTGCAATATTCTGTGCAGTGAGCACTTGCTATCTAGTTTTTCAGTCAACCGTTATTTTCTATGGGTAGAGACGCAGACATTTCGCGTATTCAGTTGAGATGTTAAATTTCACAATGTCGTACACATTCTTTCTTTCGTAGTTTGGGTCACTGTTAATGAATAGAGGCACGAGTATTTCGCGTATTGATTGCAGGTCAGGTTGAACACCAGTAAATTGTATATCACTGTAACTTCTGTGACTAGACAACAGCTTTTATGACACAACTTTGGAGGTTGCAAGCCAGTACTAAATAATAAAATAATTCGTGGGGTTACCCACTTGTACGGTTAGGAGCCAATGGATATTCGACTATGGCTAATATGTGTATAGGACTGAGAAATCTAGACTGTAACCAGATAAACACGCGAAATACTCGTGCCTCTACTAATGAAACGCTTCCTTGAAGACTGTCAACCACTAGGGACACCTCCATGAAAACACTCACAGATTCTCGCATAAAATTGTCACACATGCAACTGGCCACTCACTGGAGCAGCAGACAATGTACAAGTATCTGAGGACATAGTGTATACAGGACTGTGGAGTCCAGCCTGCTGGTCTCTGAACCCGCGAAATATCTGGGGTCTCTACCTATAGGCAGCGAACTGAACAATTCGCGTTTGCACTTGGTTATCAGCCAGGAATCAAACAACTGAAGAATACACTGCAAAAGTGATGGATGTCACCTTTTCGCCCAAAATGAGTAATGAATAGAAATACGAAGCACTATGAGTGTAGAATCTACCACTAGAATGTCATAGCATATAAGCTAACTGTTAATGAGTAACAGCAGTTATCATTTCAACAAACACTGTTTTGGTATAGCGTTTTCGAAGTTTTTAATTGCTCTACGACGAAATTCGTTCCTAGTAACATCCATCATTTCTGCAGTTGACTCTTCAGCTGTAAATTCGTGTCACTTCTGCTATTCAGTGTTTGACTAAGGTACCTGTAGCGAATATGGCCCGGTTCTCAATATGGTCCGCTTGTCGCCATTATGTGATAATGCCGACAAATATGTGGGATCTATATACACCAGTCTCAAGTATGAACATACACCTTCCATAAATATCTGTATTACATCATCCATGTGTTATGTTAGTAACATTATAATTAATGCCTTAAGCACACATGATTTGTGAACCTTAAGCGGGCCATATTCGGTACAGGTACCTTAATTGATGCAGCTTGGAGTGCGCTGAGCTGACAATAAAGAAGCTACGACACGCAAGTCCAATCATGTGGTGTGACTCTCTCAGCAAGCAGCCAATCAACAGGTGTTATCTGCTTGAGTATGCGTCAATTCTTGGAGGATAGTCGACATGTCAATAAACCCGATAATTTTTCTTGTCTCTTCCTGTAGCTATGGGCGGTTCGGGATAAAGCGAGCACTCAACAAAGCCCTGCTAAAGTTCTATTTTCAACCAATTCGTATCTTTACGAGCGTAACGACTAACGACGGGACATGTCCAACCTCTGTGGACACGTCACTGATGTTTGCGCGTGATAAATTGTGCAGTTGGTAGGAACCTGTACAGTTTGATAAAAAGTTTATTAATCACATAAAATACAATTATGTCGATTTCGGTTGATATTGTTTCAGTAATATTGTATTTAAATAGTAAAACACGGAATTATACTGCGTAATTTAACTGCCAACCATACAAGTAGTAAGGCAGCCATAGCTAATAATACGCAGTAACGGCTAGTGACAATTTTCAAAGGCTAAATTTTTAGTGCTCACTTTATCCTGATCGAACTATAGACCCATACAGAACAAAGTATTATATGAGACTATTTTGTTGGTATTTTTGGAAAAAATTACAATGTTATAACTGATTTACTGTATTTTTACGGCAGCTCAAAAGGAAGGGCAGTTAACCTCAAACTCGGTGAAAACTAATCGCATTCAATTGTTACAGTTTCCGTTCAAAAAGAATGTAAATTATTTAAGGTTGTTCAAATGGCAAAATTGTTCTCATCTGTGTGTGTCATGGGTTTGCGACTTCACAGCAAAGGAAATGCGATAATACTACGAAACCAAAAGAAAATTTATTTTCTACTATTTTAACACAATAATGAGCATTTAAATTATAAATGTTATGAAAAGGGTATTAAAAAAATAATTAGATTTAAGTAATTTGATCAAGTCATAGATACTCCACGAAGAAATTTATCTGAAATTGGATAATTATTTCGCCTTAAAGAAGTGTTTAGTATTTGGCTACTTTTACTTTAAAAATGTTACCTTAAAATTTAAATTAACTGCATGCAATCTCCTTAGTAAAATTTCATGAAAATTTTTTTTATCGTTTTTATTCATTGTATGATGCAAGGTAACATGGCAATATAGCGGTGTTACGATATCTGTATTGCAATATGTAAAAATTTAACTCTACATATTTAGTGCATTTAATTTTTAAGAAAATTATGTACCTGATTTTTTACATTTTTTAAGGTAGTAAATTATAATATCGCTAACATATTAAATATTCCAAAAATATTTTTAAAAAATATTTGAACACTTGAACATCTATAAGATAAGAAAACGCTAAATTAATATATCGTTGAAATTTTAAGGAATCTGTAAGTTAAAAACAACAAAAAAATCACTAAATATAATCAACTATATAAACAAACATTTTTATTGAACTATTGAGGGCGCCATATTTGTTTATCTTCGATTCCACCGCAAGAGGTTACAGTAAAACATTTGTCACACTGGAAACATATTTGTTATAAAAAAAACCAGAACCATTTTCAAGAAGTACTTTTTTCTTGAAAAGCTTGGGCGTCGAGGCCGAGCGTACGTGCACGCGTCGCAGCTGCTGTCTTCAAGGTCGCAATAACTTTCATGTACTGTAAGTTACAGTAACTGCGACCCTGAAATTGTCAACTGCAGTGCATGAAGAAACATTGGGATGAAACCGGACCTCGACGCGGTGGAGACACAAAAGCAAAGACAAATTTAGACCACTTTTCTTTAAATATATTTTTCCGGGTTCAATTCCCGGCGGGGTCGGTTCTGGGATTTTCGTATGTGAGAATCATGCCGGACGATGCCGCTGGTCGGCGGGTTTTCTCGGGGATCTCAGTTCCCCCGCCCTTTCATTCCGGCACCGCTCCATACACACTTCATGTCACCACTTACCTACACTAAAGACCTCGTCTTTAAGCGCTGAATCTCATCACTTCACTTTGTTATTGTTCTGTAAAGACTGTTGAATCCCTGTCAATTTCAGTAAATTTAGTGTTTAATTGGGGTCACGGTGGCCGAATGGTCAGATCATTCGCCTCCCACCAAGGTGAACCGGGTTCGATTCCCGGCTGGGTCGGTCCGGATTTTCGCATGTGGGATTCGTGCCGGACGATGCCGTTGGTCGGCGAGTTTTCTCGGGGATCTCCCGTTTCCCCTGCCCTTTCATTCCGGCGCTGCTCCATACTCACCTCATTTAACACCTCACCAGCGCTTAAAAACCTCGATGTTGAGCGCTGACCAAAAATCTCTCCCTCATTTTTTAGCATTGATTAATTTACTGTACACTCTCAACCATTATTTTATTGTACAACCAATTCTGGTGAGAACTCTTATTTATATACAGAATTTCGCATCCAATATCGTGTCTTTACAGGCACTGATTTTTGGTGAAAAAATTTCTGAACCAACTTGTTTCAGTGTCTTATTTTTTATTTATTTAGTTATTTATTTATTTAGTTATCCACGTAATGTTCAACTCTGGGCCGGTTTATAACAAATACGTGTTTAATGACACCATCATTTGAGAAATAAATAAAATAATCATACAAAAAGGTAATAAAAACTAATATAACTAATGGTTACTTACTTCTAAATCTAAATAATGCCCAATGGCTAGTATAATCTCTAGTAACTAATCTAAAGACCGACATAATAATCTTATTTATGCTTCACCTAATGACAAATACTCCTTTAAATACAAGATCAAATTTTTACATAATCAAAAATATGGTAATATAATATAATTAAGCCAAGAAAACAATAACAAATATGTGCAACATTAACATGTCCTACTAGCATCATCTCTGCAGGAAAAAATTAATTGCCTATTTCTAAAAACAGCTTTTCAAAAGATTACTTTTATTTAAGAATTTTCAAAGCTTGATACTAGTTTCTGAATTTTTAATCTTCTTCGCTGGACTTATGTTTCTTTCGATAGTGTTTTATTCCTGGTCGGCCAGTCATTCCAGCTGCAGCTCTTGCTTCAAGGTCACAGATATGATGTACTTAACCCAGCATCTTGTAGTTATACTCGCAAATCACAGATGTGTGGTTACGCAGTAACCTTATTCTGATGGGCAGAATCAAATGATTCGACACTTCTGCACAAAAAATATATGTTTCCAATAACCATGAAGCACAGCTGCAGATGTGCACGTAAGACACTGAAACAAACTGGGGCAAAATTCTTTTCACCAAAAAGCAGTGTCTCTACGCTGTAAAAAAAAACAAGATCAATTTTAACGTTTTGGTTGGGCCAACAAAGTATGTCAAACAAATGATTAAATCTACGTCAGCGAAATAATTAGCTAGCTGGCGTAAAAATAAATTCTCAGCTGAACTACATACTCTATTATATATAAAAAATTGTTTTGTGACATTTCGCACTTTCTTCTGGAAAAATAGTTCTCTTCCCTTCTGTACAAAGAAGTATTTGGTCAGCTCTGGAATGACGCAAACACATTTACATAACACACCAAAAATTACCACTTAGCTACGAACTACATCATTTTAGAATACTTGATCAAGCCATTTAGTTGACGAGTCGGTTAGGTCTCGACCGTAATTCCGTATTTGACCCCAAGGTTTACCGTTCCACCAAATATAATAATAAACGTTATTGAGTATTTCGTTACAGATAACATTGTGAACATAAACGTTGTAGGAGCATTGTTCTTATTGGCGATGTCTAACTTCAAACATATTCTCATAATGATACGCGGCTAACAACCTAAGTGTAGGTGCCGTAAGATAAAATCAACATTTTAGAAACGCAACAGTTGTGAAAGCGGCGGTGGAAATACTACATTTCACTGTAAAAAACTTCCTTAAATGTGTAGGAAGTAATTAACCTAAACGCAGTATGGGACAGTCACCATACTTCCGCCTTGTAAATATGCAAACTTCTACAACTGTTACAATACAAGTCTGGTAACTTCAGTATACATTTGATTGATTTATAAAATAGTTTAGGAGTGCTACCATGGATGTCTGGGAAACTATTCTACCATACATATTTTCTTAGCGCTCCTATAAGCACGTGTGGCAGTTTTACAAACTATTTTTTAGAGTTTGCGTACCTTGTAATGATGAATGTTTGGGCTTCTGGGTAGGGTTTTATTCTATATCAGAGGCATTATCGAGTTTCTGTTGCTACCCGCAATCTTTAACATTTCAGTAAATAGGGTGTGCAATCAACACACAGGCCTGTAACATCTTGGCTCTGGTCACGAAACTTCTAGAGCGATATAAAGTGGTTTTACTTCGAATTTATAGCAGTGGTAAGTGGGTACTTGTCTAATTGTTTAGAATAAAATAGGCCTACTTAGAAAATAACGAAAATTTGCGTTAACCATATTAATTCTATCCTTAAAAAGGAAATAATTAAATCTTACTACAAATCGATTACTTGGAAGCTTAATTCTAGAAATTATGTTGTGTTGTAAATACAAAAATTATGTATGGAGGTGTTTCGTTGATCAAAAACTTTAAATTTTTCAACAGCCAACTTGCTTTACCTCACTACGAAGTTTATGAACAGTAAAACATAAATGTTATGTAAACTGATATTGCAAATGTAAGTTTAGGAGAAATATTAAAAACGCATCAAATCACCAAAACACACGCAACGATAACAAGGAAGTCAGTGAGGCCTATGTAATTCAGTAGACATGTATAAATTAATATACACTGTACATTTTCTAGTGATTTGGGATAACCTACTGGTGTACAGGGCCTAAGAGAGATGGTAGTATGTATCTACCTATTGCCAGTAATTATATTTTCGTGTGCTCAAGTCTTATACATTTTTATTAAAAAGAAACATTTATCCTTTGCAAGAGAGCATTTTTATTTCTGGCCAAAACGAGGTACTGTATTGGCTAATAGTTTACGGTATAAGTTACCAAAAGTGAAGTGCTTAAAAAAATATTATATTATATCAGATTTTTTAATTTCATGAATGCTTCTCGTTTGTATTTTAACTCCTCCCCTTCTTTTTCGCGTAACTTGTTGACTAGTGTTCGTAAATTAATTTCTAACAAATAAATACATTTTAAATCAGGTTGTACAAATACGCCAAAGGAAAATATTCATTGGCAAATTCACGAGTATTCGGTCAAAGACTTCCTTCCCTAAAAGCGAAGATTAAATTTTGCGAATAGTGAAGAAGATAAGATTTTTCATCACATAACGTGTATATGGAAGTATAAAAAAATTTCGTACTCTGCGAGACCATGTATTAGACCAAAACACTATATATATATATATATATATATATATATATATATATATATATATATATATATATATACACACACACAAACACACACACAACACACACTAGCCGGTACCCGAAACTCCGTTCTTCGGGTTTTCATTTTAATGCGATGATACTTCTAAAAAAAAAATGATGTTAAGGGACATTAATGACTATTTCAGACTTATCATCATTTTGAAAAATAATTAGTTATTCGTAGCGTTCATACAAGAAGGGGGCGTGTTATGAACAATCTTATGGCATAGTTTGAAGGTTGACACCCGTAAATTGCACTGGACTCGATCCCAGTACCTCCCGATCATACATTCGTACAGGATCAAATCGTACGTCACGTGAATTCTGTTTTAGGCCAGACAGCTGCGCTGCCAACACACTCGGCGTTTCTTTGAACTCGCGTGCTGTGACAGCAAAACTCGAGTCGCACGAAGTAAACCTGGTTTGTTGCACAACACTCCGCATTGCTGACGCCGCAGGAGCAGAGCTTTGTCTCTCGTTGCTTGCGGAATGTCGTACACGTTGCTGTCTTGCAACATTCTTTATTTCTAAACACACCTACGTAACATTGTTATTCAAGAGGACGTGTTCGACATGTGTTCAAACAGTTTCGCCCACCTGCAGTCCAATTTATGCAAGAAAGCTAAGACCGACTGTCCCCGCTCACCTTTTGGGTCGTTTAAGCGTGAAGAATTTATTATTTTCTATTTCAACAATATAATTTTAGCATAATACATTGTTAGAGATTACATTAATTCATTATCTGAGATTTTTGGATTGGATAGTTTTCCAAAAACGACAGGTCAGAGCGAGCCGAAATTTGCATATTATGGCAGCATGCACTCAACAAAAACTTACTGAAATGAAATAATTTACTCTGAATTTAGATGTTGCGCTCTATTTTTTTTTTTTAACACAAAACAAAATTTTTTTATAATTAAAAAAATCGGAAAATTAAGTAGTTATTTTTTGCTTCTAGCAGGTTTTCATAATTGGCAAGAAAGTTTTTTGTAAGCTAGCATTTAGCCCGCGACTGTAGATTACGGGTTATATTGTTTCATTCACATGCCTTTACGGGAATGTAATTCAAGCTAAATATTTCCATCCGAGGATAAAAGTAAAAAACTAAAAATTTCGTACAAATATAGAACATGAATTTTTCACACTTGAACACTCTAACCTTTTCTCCTCTGCGAGCATGAGGC
Source organism: Medauroidea extradentata (assembly GCA_003012365.1). Taxonomy (NCBI): domain Eukaryota; kingdom Metazoa; phylum Arthropoda; class Insecta; order Phasmatodea; family Phasmatidae; genus Medauroidea; species Medauroidea extradentata. The sequence continues at coordinate 87,325 of PNEQ01116585.1, read as the reverse complement.
TATATTAGGTGCCCTGGATTTCAAGTGGTGTTCCTACATTCTTACGGCAAATTGAAAACTACTGAATTATTGTACCTATATGTGTAAGATAACACTGACGTTTATGTTTAAAAAAATTTAATTGATTCTGTATACCAACGTTTAGGCTTAACATTTGCGTGCTACAAAAGTAGGCTAATCGTTGGTTAACATTAAACAATTCATTGGACATTAAATGTGCTTCCCCTGTTTATACAATAAAACATATTCCAGTATTTTTTACGCGTTTCCTTTAACGCGTTTTCATCTCATTTTTTTTAAAATCAAACTTCATAGCCACATGTTTGCTGAAAACAAATGTTTGATCAGGAGATCCCTGCAAAACGTTTTTATCATGTCTCCTGCCAAACTTTATTAATCGAGAAATTTTTCCTGTCAAACGTTTTCAAGCTCATTTCTTGTAAACGTTTATTGATCAATTTTTTCCCGCCGAACTTGTGCGACGCACTTCTCGTGACAACTAGAAGCAACCCTGTGATAGCGGACATATGTGTAAGTCAATGGGAATATTCGTCGTCCAGTTGACCTCCTAAGTTCATTGGTGTATGTTATATATTTTGTTTTCAAAGTTGAGTATTTTTAATGTCTAGGTATTATTATTTTTTTTTTTTTAATTTAAGCTTCGTAGAAAGAATGTTTTATTGCAACTACGAAAAAAGAAAGTATTAAACCTAATGCCGTGGATACTAGAAATATATTCAAAATTATTTTGTCACTGATATTGTACAAATAACTACAAAAATAATTTTGTCACAAAAATAAAAAGTTACAGTATAAACCATTGCTTCACTCAAAGCAACTAATGATAGGTTAGGTCAGCAGTACAAGTACTTAAATATATTAAGTAAAGTTTTTGTTGTCATTCTCTTCCTCATTAACAATGATAGCACACAAACAAACGTGTTCTGAAGCCGGCGTTCTGAAAATAAGCATTACCTTCTGAAGTCCTCCCAAATACCTCACAAATGCAATTCCAGCCACCAGTCTTGTTGCCTTAACATGCAACTTGAAGCATGTAACTACGATGGTCACAGTGCAATGCGCCATGCGCAGTTCACCAATATTTCTGTGTTCCACATACCATTCAATAAATGTCATTAAGGGTGGGGGGCCTCCCTGTAAAATTTTAATTGTTTTAATAATTTTTATATTTGTACGAGACTTTGTTTGTTTTATAGTCATGCATTGTGATTATTTTTATAGTAATGACAATTTTCTAGCTTTCGTAGTTTATGTTTAATGGGGCATGTGAAAGCCAAAATTAGCATAAAACTGTTTTAAACAAGAAACGAAAACAAACTGACACACAGAAATAATTTTGCCTTAATAACAGTATCGTGGGCTACATCTAGACATTAATATAAAACAGCATTGAATAGTTTCGTATTTTTTAAAAATTGCTGAATGTTAAATGAAAAACTGTTAACTTCGTGTATTTCTTTAAAAATTACAACAAATTCCAATGCAATGTTTTCATACACGCATACTTGTGGCCCGTGACACTTTCTTCAGTGGGAACTATTTCATTTCTGCAAGCCAGTTGGTTTTCGTTTCTTGTATAAAACAGTTTTATGCCAATTTTGGCTTTGTCACGCCACTATACAAAATAAATGAAAGCCAAAAAATTGCGTTTAAGTGAAAAATAGCTATAGTATATGTCTACAAAACAAAGAATATCGTGTAGAAATATAAAAACTATTAAAATAATAAAAATTTTGCGTGAACTACCCCCATAAGAGGGCCATAACATTTATTCAAATTGTATTATCAAAATTTTATCTTCGACATAAAGCATAGGATATATTTTTGCTAACTGCTTGACAAAAATACTAATGGAATCTTTCATTAATTTGTAAAGCAGAATCATTGCAAGAGACTTCTTGAACGTATGCCTCTAATTCTCTTGCAATGATTCTGCATGACAAATTAATGAAAGATTCTGTTATTATTTATGTCAAGCAGTTTATATATATATATATATATATATATATATATATATATATATATATACACACACAATGCTTTGTAGAAGAGAGAATTACGATAGTACAATTTGAATAAATGTTATGGCTCAAAAACTGAAAATACAGTTAAATTGACTAGCACTCCCTCTTAAGGTTCGGCATCAGTCGCCATATTGAATTATTTAATTTTTCGGTTTTATGAAATTCTGAGAAGAAAAATGTGACATTTGTTACTGTAATATCAATTCTATTCACCTTGCGCTACAATACAAGCATCGCTGTTGAACTTTTAACGTATATTTAAGTCGCAATCAGTCGAGCAATTTCTTTTTATATTCTTAATTTGCTCGACTGATTGCGGCTTAAATAGAGATTAAGAGTTCAACAGCGATGCTTTCATCCCAGCGCAAGGTAAACAGAATTGATATTATAGTAACAAATTTCACATTTTTCTTCTCAGAATTTCATAAGACCGAAAAATTAAATAATTCAATATTGCAACTGATGCCGAACCTGAAGTCCAGTGGTGAATGAGTGAGAATTGACCTTGGCCAATCAGCCCTTGGCCTGCGTCACGCTGATTGCGTTCTGGATACACAAAATTCAAAGCAATGACTATTGCAGAAAGTTGAAGCAAACATAGTATGTCGTTATGTTTCAACATTGGTATTTTCCCAAATTGCTCTCAAGATATGAATACAAAATCGATACGGATAAATGGATTTTAATTGTATTATTTATATAATACTAGCTGTCCCTTTGCGGCTTCGCCCGCGTGTACTATAGAAAAGAGTAACTAACTTTTAGTTACGTGTTAATTGATGGTGATACTATATTCTATATTATACTATATTCACTGTTCATCTTTAAAACATCAAATACAAACAGATTTGTCCAGTCCACTGCGCTAAGCGTACTTGAATTGCAGAACTTCTTTTTTTAATTCATCTTTATTTCTCTATAAAACAGCTGCCCGGCTGCGGCTTCCACCGCAAAACAGCTGTCCGGCATTTAACAGCTAGCGTACTCAATAACAGTGTAAAGAGCGCGCGCAATACGCTTGTATGATGTCATGTAATTCAAATCGCAAAGTCTTGCACGGGATACGAACCCGTGACCCCACCCCTGCCACACCCCAAACTTTATACAATACCTGAGTGAATGCTTAAGGCCTCGATCACAGGAACATACCTACATTGTTTAAACAACAATATCAATAAAGCTCAAATTGACTCTACTGTTTTTAGGGTTTCTTTCCCGGCAATTATTCGAATTTTTCTCGCCGTAAAAACCATCTTTGAACTTCAACGAACATTAAAAAAAAAAAAGAATTGGCCAAATTGGTCCAGGCGTTGTTGAGTTATGCGCTTACCAACACATTTTGCGATTCATTTTTATATTTTAGATTTACCTACCAAAAATAATTTTAAAAAGTCTGAAGTACAAACATTGACATGCAAGTTGTAATTCCGTGTGAAAATTATATTCAAGTATACTAAATTTCCCAAAAAAAAAAAAAAAAAAAAAAAAAAAAAAAAAAAAAAAAAAAAAAAAAAAACAGACGCGAATTTTTATTGGACGTTAAGTTTCGCAGAATAAGCATACAGAAAATATATGCCAATGTCGTGAATGAGAGAAAAACTAACAAACTATTACTTATATGTATACAGTTACTGCGTAACTATCGTTAAAAGGAAAATTCGTATTATGTAATTCAGCATGGCGCTCTGATTATTTTAAACCGCCGACCAATAATATGAGATGTTATAAGCTTGACGGCTATGTCTGATTGTCTATATGTCTGTCTGTAGCACAGTATCTTCCTAACGAATGGACCGATTTCAATGCGTTATTTTTTTTTTTTTAATTGGAAGCTACTTTAATTCGGGTGGTTCTTAGTTGTATTTAAGAAAATGTGTCAACTGTTTAAAAGTTATGATTTTTTTACCCAGTTATTGTGAACATTCCACAGACATAATTGAATGTTTAATGTACTTTTATATTTTATTATATAAAGATAAGGTCCAAGAGCATTCTTACCAACGAAAGTGTTGAGAAATGACAGAGATATCTAAGTTCTGCTCTACAACCGTCCTCGCAGAAGAACAAATGCGATCGAAATTAAGTTGGGAAGGAGACAAAAATACATTATTTAATATTACCTTAAATATGTAATACGTTTCGTACGTTATATCTCTGTGTAAATAATTTCTACTGTCGACGAGAATGACACATCTATTGGCCATGCAGTGCATAGACACAAGTGCATTAGGGACGAACTTTTAACCATAATTGTTGAAAGGAACAAATAAAAAACGTGAAAACTAAAAAAATTAATTTTAGTAAGATTAGAGGTCATCTGACAGTGTTGCCATGCTCATTGCGATTCAGGTAAATATATATGTTGGAGAATACGCTATAAAACAGTTACGAGTGAAAGCTTCCCTGTCGCTCTTAAAAGACAATTACAGGTCACCATATTAAAAAAAAGATCAAGTTTTGAAGTTACAGAACAACCCCTACCTCCTGGCCAGTAGCAAGACAAAATTGACTTAAAAGTTTCCGATGCTATACACATATTATAAATCTTTGGTAGAACTTGTCAGCTCACACATAGATGCAAATCGTCCGGCATAGTTTTCGCTGTAATTTAATACTCAGTTAATAATAATTATGAATTCACGTCCTCTTTATCTTCCAATGGCGAAGCATGGACATTTTCCAAGACAAGCAGTGTGATATCCGACTACACACTTTGAGCAGGTTACAGTTGTGCTGTAGAGACCTAGGTGTATTATTGACAACTAGTTCCTCGTCTCTTACATACTACTGGCTGAGGAGTGTACCTGCCTTTACCAGTCAAATGGTTCCACAGGCAACTGAGAGTTCTCTACAGTCACAGCCAATCACCCCTTGCCCTAGAACACATCACGCTTCGCCGCTGTTCTCTTCCTGTCTGCGTTTTGAAATGTGTAAATGGCTACTTTTGCCGCGCTGGGGACTGCTTTATCATTAATACGTGCCGCGAAACATAAGTTGGTGTTCCAGAGCGTATTCTAGACGACTCTACAGAAGTAGGTTGCTTCAGCTTCTCTTTTTTTTTTTTATTGAAGAGTCGTGCTAGTAAGAGAAAAAATAGGACTTTTTTTTCTAGTTCCAAGGGCAAGACCATGAAAGGTCTTAACGTGTCACTCTGAGTTAATCGTGACGACAATACAACGAGATGAAAACGAGCAGGGAAAGTGGTGCAAGATAGCTTACTTCACTGTAAAAATTTTTCTCCGTCGATTTACGGAATTTCCGGTAAAAATTTCTCCAGGTACCTCAGTGAATTCACGGAAACTTATTTCTTAATCCAACAGAAGTTTCCGTAAAACTGTTTCATCACACGGAACTGAGCCACACTTTCATGTATATAATGCTACAATTGCATTTATACAGATTTGCAGATTTACCGGTGATATTATTAAAATATATTCGTAATATTTATATCTGCGTAACTTATAAATTTTCGATTTTTTCGAGTAAGTGTCCGAAGTAGACTTACGGACATATTACGTATGATTCCGTACTGTATATTTACTACAGACATTTCCGTATTTTACTTTTACGGACACTATTTCCGTATATTAACGGTACATTTCCGTTAAAATTTATATCAATGTACATGAGAGTATTTCAAGTGGTACTGAATGTTGGTGGAATTTTTAGTATATTACTAAGGAGTACTAAACAATAGTTGCTAAAAACTCTCACAAACATTTGGTGGCACTGTTAAAAATAATTTTCGTTGTTTTACGGAGAAGTGCTGGTAAAAAATTCTCCAGAAGTGTCCGTTAATTTACGGAAGGCAACTAGCTCCTCTTATGGAAACTCGCATAGTTATGTGACTTCTTTAGGATGCAGGCGCATTAGTGCGTTTGGTTATTTATTTAGTTCCTTCTCGTAGTTTTTCATGTGTTTAATTAATTAAACATAATTACGTACAACTGTGTTACAAAATAACGTTTCCGTTAATTAAACAGACGTTTCCGTAAAATTGCCCGGAAATTTACGGAAATTTTTAACAGTGTTCAAGTAATGCAAAACTTAAAATACTATTACTAATACGCCAATAACTTGACGTTTAAGACACTAAAATGCTGCAACTAAATTTATAAGAAGAGGAAAAGAAAATAACCCCTCTTCACTACGGAACTTGTCGAATTTATTGAAACTACAGTGGTATAATAAATAATACTGGTAAATACAGATATTTCACTTCCTCTTGGTCCATCCGAAAAATATTAGTTCTCGGACATCAACGATTCTTCCTAATGTGATCGCGAACCTAGCCACGTAATTTTTGGCTTCTTCTTTCTCTTCACTTCGAGGCTTTCTCTTCCCTGCCTCTACACTCTTCCCCTGCCTCCTCTTCTTTACGTCCCCTCTCGCGTTCTTCTCAACTGACCTCGGTCGCTCCTCCTTGCCAGTCTGCCCTGCTGGCCGACCCGCGCTGGTGTCAGTGTTCTGGGGCGGGGTGAAGGTCACTCTGAACTGACCTCTCCCGAAGGGCGGGACGACCAGTTCGCTGCCGATGACCGACAGCCCGGACAGGGAGAATATGCCCTCGGCGTGCTCTTCGCCGACGGGCTTGTAATTCTCGTCAACGTCCTTCTGCTCTTCGGAGGTGAGCTCGGCGGAGGTCTTGTCTGGTCCCTTGCGTTTCTTCGCTCTCGAGGGCGAACCCTCTGGGTCTTGGGCCGGGACGTCTGTCGCCCAGCCCACGAATGTGCGGTGAACTTGGAAAGGCAGAGGAGCAGCGCACTTGTTCTCGATCTAAGGGCACAGGGCAACAACTCCAAGTACAGTCTAGTCCACGAATGCGTGTATTTTTCAGACAGCTGGTAAATTTTATTTCAGAAACTAACTTTGTGATATGGTAGTCACAGGTAGACATATATATATATATATATATATTTTTTTTTTTTTTAAGTTGAGCTGGTTGTAGGGAGGGTGTGCCAAAAATACTTACTATAAGTCCTTCGAACCCTACAGTAAGTATATTTTTTCCGTGCATTGTGACGAACATGCTCAAAAGAACAGTGAAAAATTGATTGAAATTAGATTCTATCTGCGAATAGATAGACTACGTATTATTCAGGTAACATCAACACACATCTAATATCACATCCTACATTATTTACTTATCTAGTTTTACGTGCCCTCGAACAGCACATGGCCACAGAATATTTAGGAATACAGAAGTGAAACAGCCGTTAGGACAGCGATCTCAGTTACACACGCCAGCAAAATGGCTTCGCTGGCCACCAAAATGTAAGAGACGCCAACCACCAATCAGCGTAAGGTGGCTGCCCTGCTAGCCGGCAGCCAGGCCAATAGGAAACCTGCCATAACGTGCAGCAGCCAAACATACACGGGACTGATATCAACAGCCTTGGACAGCCAATAAGCGGCCTAATTCACCCGTATCAAACGAACCGCCACGGCACTTCACGTCTGTATTACTATTTAGTCTGTGACATGGCCTTGGAAGAGGTGCACAGGGATAAATGGGGTAGGAGTCGGCCAGGGCGTGTTTAAGAAACCATTCCACCATTCGCCTGGGAAGTGATATTGGAAAACCCCGGAAAACCGACAACAGGATGGCCGGAAACGAGAATCGAACCCGGGTCTTCCCAAAGGCGAGGCGAATGTTTCACCACCGATCCACCACGCTCGGTCGATGATTCGTACGGCCCGGTAGTTTTCGCGAAAATATTTTTGCAGCACTTTGTTTCAGTGCGTTACGTGCGCACCTGCATCTCTGCTTTGTGGTCAGTAATTGGATAACTTAGCATATAACGTCTGGAGGTTAAACCCGCAAATAAAAGACGTGTTGTGTCACAGTTATCCGTGTACTGATTGGCACAGTCAAATGAATAACAACTCTACACAAAAACACTCTGCCAATAATCAATAAGTTGAGGTGCAGGTGTGCACGTAAGACACTGAAACAAAGTGGGGCAAAAATCTTTTCGCGCAAACTACCGGGCCCTAATGATTAGACATGGTGGTAAATCAGATGTATATTTTGTGCCACTGCATTTTGCAAGACACTAGCGATTTTTGTGATTGTATGATGGTATTTCAAGACGAATCACAAATATGCAGTAGCAGTGCACCAGGGTTATAATTGGTCCAGGCAGATGGAGACGTGCCAATTACGAAAGAAGAAAGTCAGATATGAACATTTTATGTTGAAGCCTAGCAGACAGTCAACTTTCTCCGCCATAAATCAGTCTTTCTAACAATGACGGGGCAGTTCCTATTAGTGTGCCATAAAAAAACTTAAGCTCCAGGATCAACACTGCTGTCTCTTACACGGAAAGATCTGAAGAAGAGACTTCAACTCCTTCCAAAACTATCAGCAGGGAAATACTAAGCTAGCGGATATGGTTAGATAAATTTTAAAACAATGAAGTATGTGCTCCTTCAAGTGTGACTCTGCAGTATGTGCCCAATCCGTGCATAGCCGGTTTTCTTATAATCTTGCTTAGTCTGGAATTTACTATAGCGCCTGTTACCGGGGACGTAATTCTGCTCCACTCGGTATGCATATAGTTTGTATACCTACAATGGACAGTGGATGCAAATACTCATGTCACAATTCTTCAAAATAATATCTGGAAAGTTATACAGCCAGGAAGTGTTTACCAAGTTACAGAAAAACAGTGGGATTTGATTGAAAATTTTAGGACTATTCTTTCACGTCTCACGACGCAAAGATCATTTTAATCCTATTTAAAACTGATGGTTTCATTTTCCACTTTTGCTATGTTACCTTTAGAACAGTATCTCGGATTATATGCTTGATTTACTGACCGAAGTAAAGTTAGAAATATATATATAATCCTGACTTAACAATTCTAAATACTTAAATTAAACACAAGAAATAGCACCACACAGTTTTGTCTGTAAGCAGTAAAATATTTCCATGTACATTATTCTTACTCAACAGCGTTCCAATAAAACCATAAAAATTCCCAAATGAAACACTCTGAAAAATTTGATATACCCACTAAATACTTTAGCAGAATCACAACGCAAATATAAATTAATAGATCAATAAGAACACATTCCAAGAAGCTGAGGGAGTTATTACGCACCTCCACAACGAAGGCGGCTGCCTTGCCTCGTTGACTTTCCAGGCGACAGACGATGAAATCCGGAATGAACTGGAACTGCGGCCTCACTCCTATCCCGCTGACCAACACCGACGCAACCGTATGGCCAGCACGGATCTCGTACAACTCTTGCTGAGCACAAGAAACAAGAATTTTAATTATTTGCCATAAGCAAGAGTAATTTGGACTTATGTGGTGTGACTTTGAACATGTGGGGTGACTTTGGACATGCTAGGTTACTTTGGACTTATGTGGTGTGGCTTTGGACTTTTGGAGTGACTTTGAACATGTGGGGTGACTTTGGACATGTGGGGTGACATTGGACATAGAGGTTACTTTGGGCATGGGACTAACTTTGGACATGTGGTGACTTTGGACATGGGACGACTTTTGACACTAGGTTTCTTTAGACGTGTGGGGTGACTTTGGACAATTGAGGTGACTTTTTGACATGTGAAGTGGTTTTGGACATAGGAGTGACTTTGGATACGTATGGTGACTTAATACGTGCGAGGTGACTTTAGATAGGTAGGTTACTTTAGACATGTGGAGTGACTCCCGACGTGTGGTGTGGCTTTGGACGTGTAGGAGTGTCTTTGTGCTTGACATTTAAAACGTGGGGTAACTTATCGACATTAAAACATATTTTTCACTGATATGCCATCAGCCCTGCATATAATATTTACATGCGATGAATTAAAAAAAAAGTATTTTTATATTACATACATTTACTCACAGTGGACACACATAGAGAATAAAATAAAAACTATTTGATAGTGTCACAATTCACCCCTGATTATCAGAAAGACCAACGGCCATACAACTGGAACACTGAAGTGAGCAGCAGCACTTCGACAATACAGGTGGACAAAACAATTTGCTGATTTTAAAATTTTCAAATGATACACCATATGGCCACCACCGCAGTTAATTATATCAGTGTGATGGTAATGTTGCACAATTAACATAAATGCCATATGTATTCAGAACTATGTCTTGCGACCACTCATCCTTCTCGCCATCATATCAGGACGACGACAAAAAAGCTTTCATTTAGATATTATTACTGTACCAGATTTTTAAAAGAAAAACATGAATTTGCATATACTTGGGCAGTGTGGAAATGAGCTGTTGCAGGGCAATCGTCTGAGTCTTCTCGCTCCTCTCCACACTCAAGTCCCCCTCGTAATTGCTGGACAGGAGGGAGGGAAGCGAGCCAGTAGCTTTTAAGCTGTAAATGTAAATAGTTATTTATTAATTTAAGATATTAGGAATGCTAACAATTAAAAAATAACATTTAGTGCAACTGTGTGTATATAGCCGAAATGAATTGTGTAATTATCTAATAAATACGGCAATGGCAAGGAGTTTTCCTCGATGGGCGGGGCCATCAGTCGGAAGCTGGCTCCTGGTTGGCCTAATTGAACCAAAACCTGCAGGGCATGCGGCGGGGATTTTTGGCGCTAGCCAGGAGTCAAGCGGACTTTGGGGACGGTTTTCGGGACACCCGTGAAAAAGAAGTTACCGGCTTATGCATTAACTTACCTGAGCATCCAGAACTTTAATTAATTATTAATCATTCAGCATTTATATTTAATAAAAGGAAGTAGCTCGTCGCAAATCCCTTATAAATTATATTGCTTTTAAATACCGACCTAGTGATGCATTGTTGTACAACATTTCAATAAAACTATTGTGAGTTTTGTCGCCATGGTAACCAGCACGAAAATGGCGGCGAAAGGGTTTGGAAGTGTAGCAGCCAGATTTCCTCCAAAAGGCATGCACCCCAACAGGCAGACTTCAGTCACCCTCAAAAGCTACCCTCACCTCGGACCAGGAGCATACGATGTCTCCCTGAAGAGCAAACCTACACATGGTGTTAACTACAGCAGACAGCTGGAGACAGAGCTGTTCTCCAAAACCAAAGGTACGAAAATATCGTACAAACAACTGTAGGCCTACGCAGCAAAGTGAACTACTTCTTAAGGTTATGAATCATAGCAATGTTTTCATTGAAATTACTAAAATATATCGCTTTAGCATTGTACAATTGCCTTCGAGATTATTCACAAATTTTTACGTGCGTCTTACCTAGTGGCTAGGGCCCGGTAGTTTTCGCGAAAAGATTTTTGCAACACTTTGTTTCAGTGCCTTACGTGCGCACCTGCATCTCTACTTTGTGGTCAGTGATTGGATGCCGTAACATACAACGTCTGGAGGTTAAACCCGCAAATCACAGACAGGTTGTGTCACAGTTATCCATGTACTGATTGGCACAGTCAAATGAATAATAACTCTGCACAAAAACACTTTGCCAATAATCATGAAGTTGAGCTGCAGGTGTACACGTATGACACTGGAATAAAGTGGGACAAAAATCTTTTCGTGAAAACTACCGGGCCCTATTTATGGCTCTGAAAAGGCGAGTATATGTTCATAGATTAAAAATAATACAGTACTACAGCGCGTGCCACATTTGTAGAGACATGCAAAATTCGCGTTATCATTTATCAGCAGACTAAACTTCACTTTCCTATACATAACAGAGCATAATAATTGGTCACGAACTTTTATGTGTTGTCATTAGAGCCCACGATTTTTGGTGAAAAGAATTCTGCAACAATTTGTTTCAATGCTTTGTGTGCACATATGCAGCTCTGCTTCGTGGTCAGCGATTGGCTGTTGTAAATTCTCAGCGTCTCGGGGTTTTACCGGCAAATCACAGACGTGTGGTGTCGCAGTAACCTTGTCCCTGCTGGCACTAGTCAAATGAGCCACGCCTACATTCTGCCAATACTCAAGAAGAAGAGCTGCATTTGTGCACACAAGGTATTGAAACAAACTGTTGCAGAATTCTTTTCACCAAAAATCGTGGGCTCTAGTTGTCATTATTTACGTGAGTTACGTCTTTACAGAGATTGGCCTCTCTGCCGTGTAAGCATTCTCCGCGACAAGTCACGACAATATCGGCCAGCGGGAGACGTCGAACGAGCCTGTAGTCACTTGGAGTCTAGTCAGCTGTCAGAAAATAACACAAATTTTGCATGTCTCTTCACATTAGTTGGCGCGTAGCAGTAGCTGAGAATAGGGTGACATTCCCGGAATTCGAACATGGCATGAAACCCCGGGATGAAAACATTGACCCCGAGTACAGTAAAGGCGTTCTACTAAGAAACAAAAGTATATTACATGCAAGAACCTACCTACTCGCTATCCAGCAACGTAGGTGGTGTGCGCTGTAATAGTGTCATAAATAGGTAAGGACCCCTGAGTTTCGCGAAACGAAATTTGCCCCACTTTGTTTCAGCGACTCACGTGCACATCTGCATCTCTGCTTCATAATCAGTGATTGGACGTCTTAGCTCTGACGTGTCTTAGGGGTTTACTCGCATATCACAGACTTGTGAAGTTATAGAAACATTATTGTGATTAACAACGTCAGAGAGACATCATTAAGACACGCTGCCAATAACCATGAAGTAGAACAGCAGATGTGCACGTGAGTCACTGAAACAAAGTGGGCCAAAATTGTTTTCGAGAAAATGAGGGGTTCTTATCAATAAAGAAATGAAAATTTCGCGATGTCAATGATATACATGTTAGAATCCACTATCCTATGCATACTCACGCCCTTTATATTCGTCCATCGTCATCTGTTACAAAGAGTAGCTGCTAATGTACAAATGGTCGTGGCTTCAGTACTCACAGGACAGTGGATTATAACATGCAGGTCATTGAACTCGTGAAATATTCCTTCCTCCCAAGTCATCAATATTCGTCACATGTTATGGATTCATGAAATTATAGCGAGTAAATGTATTTTACTATTGCGCGATAGTAACACATTTTCAACATGTTCTTCTAAACATCCCAACCATACAAAAATACAGTAACTTCAACTTGACTAATGCTGCCCAATCATAAATCCTGGTTACCTCCACCGCCACCCATTCCCAAATCTTTACAGTCAGTATCTCGTCGCAACTTGTTAACATAAACTACTTTATTATTTAAAAAGTGGTTTTGAAAAATGCTCGCTTTGTTGGTAAACAGTTACTTTTGAATGCTAAGCAAATGGGATATATATATGTGTGTGTGTGTGTATGTATACACATACATATAATGTGATTTACTAGGCAAAGTAAACACATGACAAGGTTGGAAAATTACTTTCCATATACAGATTAACATAAATCCTTATATCAAAGGTTAATCTATGTAAGATTAAATATGTAATAAAATTTGAAATTTATGTTATTGCTCAAAACATATTTTGCCACATAAATGATTTATCTTGGAAACTGATTGTATAGTTCGCTCGCATTTCGATTTTGTATATTTTTTTCGAAGCCAAAACAGATAGGTGTTAAGGAGCGCACCTACATAACGGAGACTTGAGTAAGCGGCCAGCGACGTACACTTGGAGCGACAGCTGGGTGTGTTCTTACTTAGGAAGACATTGAAGGGTGGAAACAAAGGTGATATAGGATGGCAGCTCTAACCAAGGAGAGAAATTATTAAAATACGCTGCGTTTTTAGTCAGATTTCTCACACGGAAATAAGTTACTTTAGGGGTAAAAGATAGAAATGGTTTTACAAACTAGGTTACGGTAAGTAATTATTTTTTAAAATAGAAATATATTTTTCACAAATATATGTTGTTATACTTTTTTTTTTTGCTGAAATAAAATTTGTATTGTAATAGTCTTAACATTCTAGTATCACGATTTCGACTCTACTAATAAAAATCCAAATTAGTTTTTAAAATGTTTTTCTATAAGCTAGAATAAAAAAAATCATACCGAAATACTGCTCGTTTATTAACTAAGGAAGTTCCCTAAAACTCTACCCCAGAAAATTAAAGACATATTGGTCAGCACTTAACATATAGGTAGAGCCCACGATTTTTGGTGAAAATAATTCCGCAACAGTTTGTTTCAATACCTTGTGTGCACAAATGCAGCTCTTCTTCTTGAGTATTGGCAGAATGTAGGCGTGGCTCATTTGACTAGTGCCAGCAGGGACAAGGTTACTGCGACACCACACGTCTGTGATTTGCGGGTAAAACCCCGAGACGCTGAGAATTTAAAACAGCCAATCACTGACCACGAAGCAGAGCTGCATATGTAGGGCCACGATTTTGTCGCGAAAAGATTTTTGCCCCACTTTGTTTCAGTGACTCACGTGCACACCTGCGGTTCTGTTTCAAGGTTATTGGCAGCGTGTGTTTGTTCAGACACGTTTCTCATTTGACTGCACCAATCAGAATAATATTATTGTGAGTCTGTACGTCTATAATTTGCCAAGGCCAGTGAGAGTAAAATCATCCAACCACAGACGACGTAGCAGAGCTGCAGGTGTGCACATGACGCATCGAAACCAAATGTTGCAAAAATCTTTTCGCCATAAAATCGCGGCTCTATGCATATGTGCACACAAGGCATTGAAACAAATTGTTGCAGAATTCTTTTCACCAAAAATCGTGGACTCTATATATATGTAGGGACTGGAAAATTTCGCGTATTCAATAACCTGCAGGCTAGAATACATTGTTTTATGCATACTCAAGCCCCGACTATTCGTCAACTAGCTGCTATTCAGTGTAACAGCAGACAATAAAGAAATAGACAGGGATATTGAGTATTCATAGTACAATGGAGTCTAGCCTGCAGGTCATTGAATTGGCGAAATTTTCCAGTCCCAACATATAGATCTTTAGCGCATGGTGAGGGATGGCATTATGTGAGTTTGGAACATCGCCGGACTGAGGGGTTGAGGGCAACGGGAGATCACCGAAAAAACCTGCCGACTGGCGGCATCGTCAGGCACGATTCCCACTCGTGAAAATCCGGGGACTGACCCCGCCGGGAATCTAATCCGGATCGACCTTTGGTTATAACTTTGTGCTTGAAAGATTTGAACATACAGCAATTTGACTTGTAACTGGATTGGATACTTGCTGCCGGAAATCGACATAGCAAGACGAACGTTTTGCTTCCAGGCTACAGGGTGCCATACTTTGTCAGACAAATGCACCCGCTGCTGGACAAAGATGTTGTTGGCCCTGGACGGTACGATATCAAAGTGTCTGCAGGACTCTGTGGAATCGTATCCCACGGGAACAAGTTCTCCATCGCTCCGAGGTTCCCGAAGGAAGGATCTTTCACGACTCCCCCGCCTGGTGAGTTTTCTTTCACTCTGACCTGCCAGACGTTTTCTTGCTGTTCTCCCACTTACATGGAGTGTAGTGACTTTGATGAGTGGTTATTAAATAACGAGTTTAACGTGAGAGGAAGAAGTAACAGAGATGGAATGTAAAGGCGGGAATACCGAGTTCCGTCAACTGGGATTTCTTGAGTCAACAATGTAACTCGGGACATTTTATTCTTCACAAAATTTTACTTTGTGTGTGGCAGTCCTGAACAAAGTGAAGTCTTGGGCTGAGTACAGTCTAGTGAGTTCTAACCTGTCGTCCAAATGATAACGCGACATTTGAATATGTCAAGGCATCACGTTGCATCGTCGCTACCCGCAAAGCACTAATCAAAGTGTATGTTTTCGTTTAATCGTTTTCACTTTAGGGCCCTAAGCCGTGATCATAAAGTTTTCCAAAATGTTTAAACAAAGTTAAATGCAATATTATATATGAGTTTTGCATTTATCCTGCTGCTACATATTGAGGCACGGCTGTCTATAAAGACACTTCTTGGGTAGCCTATGTTGGATGACTTTTAAACTGTGTTTGTAACGTTTTAGGTGTCTTGAAAGTGACTTATGCACTCATCTAGAGTAAGTGCTCTGTTCCGTAAAATGGTCCAAATGGTGCGCGCAGAGTAGTTTCGTAGTAAAAATCGCATTTCCAAAGACACTGCAACGCATTTGAGGGGGCAATTAACGGAAAATTTTGGCGGTTTAAAAATAAAATACTTGTGCGAGATATGGTTTATTTTGTATTGTGACTAGTTTTTTTTTACTGTAAACGAAATTTTTTTAGCTTTCAGAGTTTTGTATTATAGCATATTAAAGTCAAATTTTGCACAAAACAGGTTTATGCAATAAAGGAAAACCCACTGACTTACTGAAATGAAAAAAATACACACTAAAGAACAGTGCCACGGACTATGACTAGAGACCTGAAAAATTCGTGTTTTCTTTCCGGCACAAGCAAGAATTCCAACAATGGTATATTTGTGCTACTTTCACAATTGACCGTTGGCTTATTTAACACCGCCTTGGAGTCGATGAATCAATAATAACAATGGAACTGTATGCGTGCCCATTTTACTGTGCCAGCCAGCAGCTAACGAACAGCTGATGTCTGCTTGAATGCACATATATTTTTGAAGGCTAACCTAACGGTCAGTGAACCCGCGAATTTTTCCGGTCTCTATGTGTTAAAACCACATTGATTGGTTTTTTTGCATTTAAAAAAATTAGCAATTTTTATTTCAAATTCGTTGTTTTTTCTAAAACAAATAAAAGTCAATTCTGATTGTAAACATATAAATTTTCCATTGCGCTGCTCTTCAGTGCGAATTATTTTTTTTCATTCCGTTGAGTAAGTTGGATCTCCTTCACTGCATAAAACCGTTTTAGGCAACTTTTGACTTTAATATGTTATAATACAAAAACTATGAAAACTAAAACAATTTTTTGTTAAACTAAAAATAGTCATAATATTTGCCGACTTAACTAATTATACCTTGAACAATTAAAAACATGTTTAAAACAATTAAAAATGCCAGTTAACCGCGGTTCCAAGTGGTTGTCTTAATTAGCCACAATTTTGTAGTGAAAATATTTTTGTCCCATTTGGTTTCAGTGCTTTATATGCGCATCTGCAGTTCTGCTTCGTGGTCAGCGATTGGATATTTTTAATGTAACGAGCCTTGAGATTCTACCGGCAAATCACAGACGTGCGGTGTTGCAGGAAAGTTTTTGTACTTGGCTCAGTCAAATGAGATACGGCTCTTCACACAGACACTCTGTCAATAACCATGAAGCAGGATTGCAGATGTGCACGTAAGGCATTCAAACAAAATTGCAGAAATTTTTTTCCCGTCAAAACCTTGGCTGTAGTGGCGGAATCACAATGGCGCGACAGAAACGACGCGAAATGCTCGATGCAATTCAGCGTCGAGGCATCTGTGACGACAGCGCATCCATCTCGACGCTGATTGGCTATTCGCATCGTGTCCGTTCCGCCATTGTGATTCCGGCATAACTATGAGCCTAATGCATTTCGCCATGAATAAATTGTATTGTAGGCCATTATTCCAAGGCCCACGAGGAGCCTTGCAGACCGGAAGGAACCGAAGTCCCATCCTTCGAGTGGAGTGGATTCATGGAACGTTCGCTCTTCAGAACACCGTCTTGGAGTCTGCCGCCCAACAGATACAGGCCCCGGAATGTCGGTAGTGTGTGTGATACAATCAGGAAGGTGGTATCTACAAGAGGACCATACGATTTGTTTACAGGTCAGCAACCATTGTTCTTTGAGTTATATATGTAGTTACATATCACAAAAGCTCGGTAGAGTCATGGCAAAATACTCGCCTTGCATTCGGGAAGACTTGGGTTAGACCCTGGAACGTCGTGGAGGGAGGCTAGCTACCTTACCACTACAACGCTGTGGTCTCAAGGGATGGGGGGAGGAGGTAGATCGTAAAATATTATCTTTGAAGATAAAATGACAGCTTGTTGCATTGTTGTAGATTTGTAAAGCTAACTTTCATAGTCATTTTTCGATACGCACAGAGAATAACGTGTATTGTAACTACAAGTGTTAGCTTCAGACAAATTAAGCTACTTTTGGTTGTTTTATAAAAATACGCCATGTCACATTTCCGTTGATAAGAGATAAGAGATATTTTTTCTAAGCACAGAAGTAATAATATGATGAAATGATGTAATCTCTGTATATAAAAACTAACTGTCCGGCTGCGGCTTTGCCCGTAAATAACGTAAACAGTAACTCTGGATAAAAAAAATGTGATAAAGGGATTTAACAACTAGCGTAGTCAATAACAGTGAACTATAAATTGTCTTAGCTCAGTGTAAAGAGCGCGCGCAATATGCACGTATGATGTCACAGTAATTCCCATCATCGCAAAGTCTTGCACGGGATACGAACCCGTAACCCCACCCCTTCCACACCACATACTTTATACAATACCTGAGTGAATGCATAAAGGCAGGTCGTGATAATTCTTTCGTATGTAGTGGCTACAGTCCAAAGAGGTTTTATTTATGAGTAGGTTGGCAAAAAGAAACGACTGTTGAATTATTTCTCCGTGATCACTCTCTTTTTTCGGGAGACTGTAACATTTTACTGCTTTCTACCTACTTAATTTTCGAATTTCATTAAAACCTGAATTTGATTTGTAGATATTTACATAAGCTTCATTCTTATCAAAAAATCATCTCGATATTTCAACGGGTATAAGCGGTACAGATTATTATTTGAAATCACATTATATTTTTTTACCGGATTTCAGAGAAGAATTTCAAAAAATCTTGAAATTACTTTTTTTTATATTTACGTAATATTTATTTTAAAGCAAAAACCATTTAAATATTTCCACTGGTTTAGGAGATAAGTGGGATTAATTAAAAAAAACACGTTATATTTTTTTAAGAGTTTTCAAAGACGAATTTCGAAAAAAATCTAAAAATACTTTTAAGATATTTACTTAAGCATCATTAAAAAAAATATCTGAAATGGTTTAGGAGAAATCCCTAATTAATGAAAAACACATTTTACGGCTTTTCATCCCCTTAATTTTCGAATTTCTCAAAATCGAAAAATTTGTGAATATGGGTTTCTTTGAACAATGTTATGAAGTCAAAAAATGTTATTATATCATTCCCGGTTAGTGAAATATCAAGGATTCTTTTAAAACACATTTCACCCATTTTCACCCCCTCAATTATCGAATTTCGAAAAATCCTTTCTTAGTGGGTGCCTACGGGGCAAGTGGAAGCTTCCCTCAAACTTTCATGGTTCTATGTTCAGCGGTTTGGGCTGTGTGTTGATGAGTTGGTGAGTGAGTGAGTGTGTCAGTCAGGACACTTAATTTTATATGTTAATATGAACACTGACTGACTGACTGACTGACATATAAAATTGTAGCCCAAACCACTGAACCTAGAATCGTAAAATGGTTTTGTGTGGGTACCCCTCAGGTCGTAGGCGAGCACTTAGAAGGGATTTTTCGAAATTTTACCCCTAAGGGGGTAAAAAAGGGTGAAATGTATTTCCGAAGAAACATCGATAGAGCTCGAACACGACGGCCTATCATCGTGATTTTTAAATTGATATGACACACCTAAAAATGCATATTGGCCAATTTAAGGATTTTTAGCAATTTAACATTTAAGGGGGTGAAAAGACCTTAAATGTGTTTCCGATTAAGAATCTATATCTATCGAATCCTTCGGGATAAATAGTTTGTATTTGCCTCAAAATGTTGCTTACGTAAATACTCAAAAAGTGGTTTTTAGGATTTTTTTAACTTCGACCCCCATACGGTAAAAAGGGGAAAAATGTGTTTTTTATAAATCGTCTGTATCTTTGAAACACAATTGGCTATCGTCGTGATAACAGGACTCCAAGACGTTTCGAAATGTAATAATTAAGGGGATGAGATTATGTGAAATACGTTTTCGATTATTCCTCTATATCTGTCGAACCAATCGAGGTATCGAAGTGTTCTTTGATTTAGAATGTTGCGTATGTCAATATCCGAAATACCATTTAAATATATTTTCCTAATTTGGCCCCAAAGAGGTGAAATAGGGTTAAGCGTATTTTCGATTCAGAATCAGTATATATACTAAGTTTATATTTTATATAACGACGTAATTTTTGTTTAGGGTTGATGCTTTCTCAAATACCTGAAAAGCAATTTCATGAATTTTCGAAATTCCTCACCTACGGAGGGGAAAAGGGGTGAAAAGTGATGAAAGCGTGTTAAATTAATAGTCTATATATCTTGAACCCAGAGGGATGGATATTGTCGAGTTTTTCACATTCAAAGGACACCAGTAAAGTAGTATAAAATGTGATTCAAGGGTTGTTAGAAACTCAGTTTCTTAGAAGAGGGAAAGACTTGGAATGTGTTTTGGATAAATTTTCTATAACAAACCCATCGAGATATTCAGTTTGTTTTTGCTTCAGGATGATTATTAGGTAAAGTCGTAAATGAGGTTTTAAGATTTTTCAAAATTCTAACTCCCAGTACCGTACAGGGGTTATACATGCTTTTAGCGACATCGTCTGGCTCGATTTCGTCATGCGAAAATCCAGAATCCGACCCCTTCGGTGATTGAACCCGGATCGCCATCGCGGGAGGTGGATGGTTTGACCACTCGTCGAATGTCGTGGCCCCCTCCTCCTGTTGTAAAACACCCAGACAGTTGGTGACCAAAGCGAGAATTCCACTGTGAATAAATTCAGTTGACTTGGAAGTAGGCAGGATACGTACCACGAAGTGGCATGAAAGATAAGGACTCCGGTATTGATGGTCACTGTTGATGTTGTTCTTGTTAATGATAAGCGTGCAAAGCGAGGGTTTACATAATGGACGGTTTACATACGACATAGCTGTTTATATGTTAGCGTCAAACATAACTTATACGTATACTGCAATTTGATAGGTCGGTTGTACTTAAAAGTCCGATATTTTGAACTTGACTACAACACCAACAACCTCCGGAAGTGAGCGTTGAAATGCTGTCATAAACATCAACGGGCAGGTCTGTCATCACGCATTTGGTAACGTGTCCTTCAACTGTCGCCACCAGCAACAACACGAACTGCAACCATCGATGGTACCAGAGGCCTAAGGAACAGCACGGACAAGCCAAGCCGCTGAGATGGACCAGTATTTGTCCAGCGATACCAGTCCGTGACGGATATAAGTGGCAAAGAACTATTTACATTTTTCATTAATTTTAGTAGGTATTTGTCGCGCGGTAGACGGAACTAATGTTCGCAGTACCAATAGTAATAATCTTTAGTGTCGTATCGTGCCCTTCGCGTCGCCTCCATCGCGCTATTGTGATCCGAGCAAAACTCTCTCCTTGGCCCCCTCCTTTCCTCTCTGCCAGTGACCAGCACGAGTGCGCCTGACTACTTTCACACAACAATTTGGAGCAGACTGCCATAACTTCCTCTGGTAGCTCAGTTGGTAGAGCGGTGGACTGTAGATTGGTGCAAATAGGAATCCATAGGTCGCTGGTTCAAATCCGGCCCGGAGGAATGTAAAATTTTTCATCGCTCGAACAACATTGTTAATAATTTTTATTATAGATATTTTATTGGTTCGGTTTGTTCTTTTTTTAATTGACGAAAGTCTTTATTAAGTATTTTAAAAGTACAGCAGTGTCTTAGTATAGCAACCAGTGTCTATAATACACATGTTATGTACCTGTGTGTGTGTGTGTGTCTATATATATATATATATATATATACCGTAATCAGAGGTGGGCCACTTTTATACTATTTTAATTTTCCATAATTGTCAACTGTGAGTAAATATTAACTAAATGGCATGTGGATATTTATATTCCGGAATTTATCGCAAGTAAATTACTTTATTCAGGGCTATCACACATGCGAAAAATTATTTTTTGTAATGCCCCAATGCCCCCCCCCCCGTCCCCACGTGTCCGAAGATGTAACCCACGCATATGGTGTGTTTGTGTGTGTATATATATATTTGTTTATTTATTTATATACTGTATATATATATATATATATATATATATATATATATATATATATATATATATGTGTGTGTGTGTGTGTGTGCGTGCGTGTGCCCCTAAAATCTTTGAACGAGCAGACCTTATGTCATCAGACTTGGTACACATAGTATATATATATATAGCTCTTGGCTGACTTGAATTTTGTGTGTTTCGTTTGTGTTGTGATCATATTTTCTAAACGTCTACAATTTTAAAATTTTTCGATCACACTAAATATCTAAGGAACCATATTTTAGAATTTCATCGAACTCGGTAAACATAAAGGATATAGGACGAACAACTTAAATATATGAAAATGTGTTCACAGATAAATGAAATACGGAAAAATATTTCCTGTAACATGTCATACTAAGCGAAAATAAAATTATGGCCGCAATTATAAGAATACAAAATCAGGACGAACGAAATCAAATCAACTTAGCCAGTAGTATAAGCTAAGTTTGTGGAAATTCGGACAGTAAAGTTTACTCAAATTCGTCTTATTGCAATAAAAATATATACATGGCCGTCGTTTTGATACTACTAGAACGCTCGCCTCCCACCAAGGCGATCCAGGTCCGATTCCCGGCTGGTTCAACCCCAAACGGCGCCGGTGGTGGACAGGGTTTTTCCGGGGATCTCCCTTACCAGCACGAATGTGAGACCTAGAAGTGTGGAAGATGTAAGGGCGGCCCAGCACGGCTCACCCTAGCCTCTAGTGACGTCACTCAACTGGCGTGCAGTCTACTGGCCAACCAGCCTCTATGGGACATTCAGCTGTGATCTATCAGTTTATGGGCGCGGTCTACAGCAATTTTCATCACCGTGTTTTTATTTTTTTATTCGTACCAGATATTTTTTTTTTCGTATTTTAGACACAAAATATTACTAAAATTCATTCTTATGGAATTTTTTTATCTCTCATAGTTTTCGCGTAATGACTTGTTTAAGTCAAAATCTGCATATTTCTGTTTTAAGGACTAAACTAAAACCAACTCACTTACCAAACTGAAAAAAATTCACAGTTGATAAAGACTTCGCGGGCTACAATTTGACGTACATGAAACAAATAATAAAAACTTAGTGTATTTAAATAAAATGCTGAAATTTAAAATAACAATTTAAAAAAAGCAATAATTGCTTAAAAATACAAAAATATTTTATTCTTCGAATGACAACGAACTGCTCACTAATACTTTCTCTATGGGGATAGCAGTTGGTTGTCATTCAAAAGAGGTTTATAACATCGTCATTCACTGTGAATTTTTTTTTTTTTTTTTCGTTTGGTAAGATAGTTCGTTTTAGTGTCGTGCTTAAAACGGAAACCTGCAAATTTTGGCTTTATAGAGCCATTACGTATCCAAAAACTATGCGAGAAACAGAAATTCATAAGAGAAAAATTTAGTCTAATTTTGTGTCTAAAATAATAAAAAAATGTTTGGTACAAATATAAAAATAAAAACACGATAACGGAAATTACGGCAGACCATGCCCTTAAGAAGCAATATTAAAAATGAAAGCCTTTTGTACACGTCTATACAATTTGAAAGATTCTATGCCCAAGATTTTTATACCTAAAAATGACCGCAATAACACCATTCTCACCATTTTAGGCTGCATTAAAAAGCTCTTCAAAGATGCTTGAAGGACCTGAAATGAGTTTACACACGTTTGATATTCTTTTAAAGTTATTCCTAATCAGACATAACTATACACTCTGAGAAGTTTTTGAATAATCTTGTAACGGCTAAGCTCTGCACACCGCTGGGCGACCACCTTAAGAGGCTGGGTCACTTCTTTTGTTAAACTTATTCATTTTAGTATAATAAATTAAGGATGTGTCAAATTACCGGAAACGTTGCTTTATAGAAATACGACATTTTACGATTAGGTATGTATATTGAATTAAATTGGTACCAGGAGCTATTTAGTGTTTGTTACATGATGAGGGACAAATATTGCAATAGATTTTGAATTATCGCAATTATTTCATTATTGCTCTTTTATATTCAAATACAATGTGCGTGCCAAATTTTGAATTAGAATGAAATTAATAGAAAACAACGTATTTATTGTAACAGACTCTTACAGTAAGCTCCGACTAAAGTCTCTTAACTCTTAAAGCCATGATCCGTTATTTCTACTGCTTATACTTTTTTTTTTTTTTTTTTTTTTTTTTTTTTTTTTTTTTTTTTTTTTTTTTTTTTTTTTTTTTTTTTTTTTTTTTTTTTTTTTTTTTTTTTTTTTTTT